>PVIW01004180.1:0-141327 GCA_004026585.1 Noctilio leporinus | reverse complement strand
AGTCTGTGAGATCAGGACCCCATCTGAAAGGGGGGAGAATAGGGCAACCAGATCATTTATAGAGCCCAGACCTGGTGGGTGCAATTTCCTTACAGGAGCTGCCCTGGCCTTAATTACAGTGGGGAGGGGAGGAACTTATGTCATAGGCCAATTCTGGAGATGAGTGCTAGAGCAACATGAATTGGATTGATCTAAAGAAAAAATATTGAAGGCTGAGCCATCGATTTCCACTGAGAGTATCAAAGCCATATCAATAGGTGATTTCAAGACTGGAAAGTGTAATACCGGTAACAGGCCAGGAGTCCAGCGAATACAGAATTGGAGAAGATAAAATAGAGCAAAATTGGGAAAAATATAAGTGCTTGGAAAAGATGGAGTTAATAAAACTGGGCCGTCCATTTCTATTTACTATTAGTTGCTAGGTAAATAATGTGTTTGTTAATGAGTATGAGTAAGATAGATAAAGGATCTCTTTAGTTGGTGCCATTTGGTTCTTTTCTTCTATTTTTTTTAAGGAGAGAGAAAGAGAGGGAGAGAAATATTGAAAAGAGACAGAAACAAAGATTGGTTGCCTCTCACTTCCCCCAACCTGGGGACCCAGCCCACAACCCAGGCATGTGCCCTGACTGGGAATCTAACCAGCAACCCTTTGGTTTGCAGGCCAGCATTCAATCCTTTGAGCCACACCAGCCAGGGTTGGTTCATTTTATAATAAAAGCTACTTAGGCTTCCCTGACCCCGAGAACCAGGACTCACGCAAGAATGCCATGCGGCAGAAGCCCAGTCTCTAGTTCTACCAAGTCTTTATTTGGTGACCCAGTCTCACCTCTCTCAGCACCCTTTCCACTGAGTCATTACCTCCTCTCTCTACATCTAAGTCTTCAACTCTTGAGTATTTAATGAAGATTAGGAGAATCCCTTAACTCTGTAGGAAAACTGATATAGGTCTAACAATATATCAGACTGGCACCTATGGGTTTTGGACTCTAACAATGAGGGTTTCAGTTGTATGTATTACATCAGATGTTTTTAGCATTCATTAGACAGCTCACAGAAGGAGACTGTGAGAATGAGCATGTTTTACATACTGGCATCAGCATGGGACTAAGCATTATGGAAGACACAGAGCTAAGTCAAATCCAATCCCTGTCCTCATGGAACTCATTACCTAGTGTAAGCAAGTGCTTTGATCACAGCAACTCGTCTTTCAAACCCTAAATCAGAACATGCAGTGTGACTAAAATTTTTCATGCCTCTTCCAGTTCCAAAGGCAGCCTGGAAAGTGGAGTTTAGAGGCAGAAATCTTGCAGTTTCTCGTACACTCTGATAGTCATGCCCAGGGACTAGCTGAACAAAGTTCTCTCCTCTACACCTTCTAGAATGGTTGCTTTGAAGCAGCTTTGGTGGATTTTCTGATTAAAGGACAATAATAAAAGGCAGAACACTAGCCCTGGTTGATGGCTCAGTGGATAAGGCACTGGCCTGTGAACCCAAAGGTCACTAGTTTGATTCCCTCAGTGGATAAGGCACTGGCCTGTGAACCCAAAGGTCACTAGTTTGATTCCCCCATCAGGGCACATAACCAGGTTGCAAGCCAGGTCTCTAGCCAGGTCCATAGCTGGAGGCGGGTAAAAGGCAACCATACATTGATGTTTCTATCCTTCTCTGCCTCCCTCCCTTCCCCCTCTCTAAAAACAATAATAAAAATCTTTAAAAAAAAGAAACCAGTTATTTTTTCCTATGGCATCTCATCCATGTTGAAACAAAATGATGTGGAGCAAAATGATGTTATTGAAGGGGCCTGGCAGTACAGGAGAATGGGATTGGAGGGAACTGTCTGTTGGGGGACATGTTGTATTAGATTTTTGAACCACTGTTCATTGGAAACTTCTAGCTCTCTCTAGAATTAAAAAAATTAAAGCCTGGCCTTGCATTTATGGTCATTCACTGGCAACTGTTGTTTTCAGCCTGACCTTCTAACATTGTTATGAGCTGTGTTAGGCACAGGACTCAGAAAAGCTCCTGGACTCTGATGGCCATCTCGAAGCAAGAGCCACTTTCCCATGGCTTCCTGAGCGAATTCGTTTTAATGTATACATTTACTCTATGAACATGTGTAAGAATTTACAACAGCTACCTTCATTTTCAAGAAAATAAAAAGTAGTCTTGAGAATTTCCTGAAAAGAAGTAAAATGAAAAAGGCCATTGAAAATGGATTAGGGAGTTCTTTGGGGGCAGACAGAGAGACATTTGCCCAAAGGAAACAGCCACAATAAAACATTTTGGATTGGATTGTCAAAACTATGGTTCTCTTCTCCATGGTCAATTGGAATAAAAGGTCAGATTAACCATTTTCTCCACAGAAAGCTGCTAAAGTTATAATTTTCATATGGATAGGTTCCACAAATAAAAAGGTTTTACAGCAGTCTACAAAACAGCTATTTACAAAAGCAAATGTTCAAGCCATTTCACACATTGACTATGACTAAGTACACATTTCAAACACTTAAAGTATTAACTGTTTTAACTTGGATATTACAATGCAGAAAGGGGTTGTTTAAGAGCAGGGGTGTCCAACTCATTTTCACCAAGGGCCATATCAGCCTCACGGTTGCCTTCAAAGGGCCGAATATCATTTTAGGACTATGTAAATGTAACTACTCCTTAACAGTTAAGTGAGCTCGGTAGAAACAAGATTTGGGGCCGAAGGTTTCAGGCTGGATAATATAAGGTGGAGGGCAGGATTTGGCCCGGGGGCCTTGTGTTTGCCACCCGTGTCTTAGAAGGTCTATAACTTTGTTTGTATGGTGAACACAGGCATAAGAACCTGCATGAATAACAGTAAGCACTAGTCTCAATCCATGTGGTCTAGCTAGTACCTCTCTTCACCTTCCAAATACAAAATGTGCAAATCATTTTCTTGACTTATGTTAACTTTCACTTCTCCTTACTAGTTAAGCTTTCAAAATAGAATGTTTTATAAGATGAGGAAAGTATTGAAATATCATCTGTATCTACTCTGGTAAATGGTGAGAACCTTTGCTGACAGTCCACAAGCTCTTCAATGATCTTGCCCATGATACTACCTAAGAGAGAAATGGAATCGATCCTACGTTGATGGAGGGTAACTCTTCACATGAAAACAGTACGAGAAAAGATCTCTTCACACCACAGGTATTTTAATATACTTCCTAATGGGTGTCTTATTAATCTTAATTAATTGGTACTTAATTGGTAAGGAGTTAACTACATATATACATGCCTCAAAATATATTTGGTGGAGGAGCCTGCCAGTAGGGAAACAAGAAAGAATGAGGGAGCAGAATGCAGAAGAAAAGTAAGAAGAGGATCAGACCTATAGGGAGAGGTGAAGGTGTTAATATATGAGGTCCCACTTGGAACTGGCCCATAGCTCCAAGTCACTGCTACCAACTACAAGGCATTCACTATCCTTGAGTTAGGTTTAACTTCGTTGCAGTTTAAGCTGGCTTACTACCCAAAGACTTATGGTCTGACAAAAACAAAGCATAAATCTTGAAACTGTACTGGCCAAAATGGCAGACTAGCCACATGTGATCAAATTTACCTGTGAGGTAGTACTAAACACAATGAAAATTTTAATTTCTCACTAGGATTAGCCACATTTCAAGTGCTTAAGAGCCCCATGTGACTTATGACTACTATATCAGATAGTGTAGATATGGAACATTTCTGTCATCATAGAAAGTTCCATTGTACAGCATTGTCCTAAATCATTATTTCATATGTGACTAGATGAACACTTCTTAGCCCGCTCTCCCTTGGAGCTTGCCTCTGGGTGAATTTAATGGACTTTTGGTCCTGTTTAACCTCCATGGGCTCACTCGCCTGATTCTCTTACCATTAGATTATTTGATGGTTTCAATCAACAATAATGGTAACAGTAGCTAACATTTATTGAGTACCTACTATAATTATACCATGTGCTGTATACTTGACTTATACCACATGAGGTCTGTCTGAAAAAAGTCCAGCTATTGTAATATAATGAGAACAGTTTGCATGTCATAGATGTAACCCGGCAGCCAAGGAGAGTGGACTGGAATGTGCAGGTATGAACAACGATGCTCTCATTGTACTAGTCAGTGGTGGTGGTAGATGCTGTTGAGTGAGCCTATGTACTGTGTGACCACTGCATTCAAAATGACTGAGCGAGTAGAGCAATGAATCTGCATCACATTTTGTATTAAGGTTGAACATTCCTCTGTGGAAACTATTTGGATGATTCAGAAGGCCACAACTATGGGCAACTGGTGATTGGCAGCTTTGTCACGACAATGCACCCACTCATGCATCACATTTCATGTAGAATTTCTTTTGCAAAACATCAAATCACCCAGGTGACTCAGCCCTTTACAGCCCATATTTGGTGCCTTGCAACTTCTGGCTTTTCTAAAAATTAAAATCACCTTTGAGGGGAGCAGCTTAGACAAGAACCTAGTATAAAGGAAACATGGACATGGACAACAGGTGGGATTGACTTTGCGGGGAACGGGTGGGTGGAGAGGGGGACAGAGGGGAGCAAAAAGGGGATGGATGTAATACAACAACAATCAAATTAAAAAAATTAAAATCACCTTTGAAAGGGAAAAAATTTCAGACTGTCAATGAGATTCAGGAAAATATGATGGAGCAGCTGATGGAGATCTGGAGAACTGCGTGAGGTCCCCAGGTGCCTACCTTGAAGGGGACTGAGGCATCACTGTCCTATGTACGATGTTTCTGGTATCTTCAATAACTGTCTCTATTTTTCATATTACATGGTTGGATAATTCTGGAAAAGCCTTTAATCCTTACAACCCACCTTACAGAAGGGGAAACTGAGGTATTGAGAGGTAGATATTTTGTCCTGAGTCACACTGATAGCAGGCAGCAGATCCAATATTTGAATCTAGGTATTTTGACTCCAGAGACATTTATATACCTACTACTGAATGTTTCAGAGGATTTTGAGATAAAGAAATAAGACAGAGTTTATGTAATTTGAGACCTTATAATTTATACTAGGACATTAACGAAATGAGGTAAATAGTAAACTATTCAAAAATTGATAACCACCAAGAGTTCTGACCACATGGTAGAGTGCCTATTCCAACTAACATGGCAGAGGCTTGTTAAATTACAGGCTTTTGAATGAAGGCTCGTTAAGTCGTAACCCTACCCACTTAACCTGCAAGTAATGTCAGAGCGGATACAAACAACTACCATTCTTGAGTTCTCTATGTACAAATACCTCCCTGTGAAGAAATGTCAAGGTCAGACCTTTCATCATCTACGAGAACTCCACTGTGACAGCCTAAAGAGACTACAGTCACATAAATGTAGGATAGATTAATGAGGCATCATGGGGCAGGAAGCACACTAGCTGAGAAATCAAAATACCTATATTCCATTAGTGGTTCTACCACTGGTTAACAAGCATTGCTGCCTTGGGTGAGTCCAGGCTTCTTTCTAGGTTTTAATTGGCACAGCAGTAAAATGAGAGAGGAATATATACAGATCAGAGATTTCCAAGTGTGGGTGCATATCTAACTTTGCAGAGGGTAAGGAAGCTAAGATACCTGTCCAACATTTGTAGATTCTCCTTTCCCACCTCCATTTCCACAATGTGCCTTTTCCTGGTTGACAAAAGAGAAAGATTCATTGACTGTCCTGAATTTTACCATGGATCAGTCTCAGGGCCTGAAGCCCTCAGGAGCACAAAACAACAAAGGAAGATTGGATTACAAAACACAAATTGGTAGATACAAAATAGTTACAGGGATGTAAAGTACAGCATAGGAAATAGAGTCATTAATATTGTAACTATGTACAGTGCTGCTAGGGGGTACTGGAAATATTAGGGAGGGACACTTTGTAAAGTATATGATTGTCTAACCACTATTCTATACACCTGAAACTAATACAAAATAATGTTGACTATAAACTATAATTGAAAAAGTATATAAAATAAATCCACCCCCCACCAAAAAGGTAATTCCAGAAAACTCTCCTGAAGGAGAGTCCTATAGAGCAAAGCAGGGTATTCAGGTGGGAGGTATTACTGAGACTGTGACTTTATTTATTTATTTATTTAAATTGATTTTTTTTTTTTAATTTAAAGATTTTATTTTCAGAGAGAAGGGCAGGGATAGAGGAAGAAAGGGAGAGAAGCATCAATTTATGGTTACCTTTCATCTGCCTCCAGCTGGGGACTTGGCTGGAGACCTGGCTTGCAACCTGGTCATGTACCCTGGCTGGGAATCGAACCAGCAACCTTTGGGTTCACAGGATGGCACCAATCCATTGAGCCACACCAGCCAGGGCTGAGGCCGTGACTTTACTTCATCTAAGTGATGAACATGGCAAGACTGTGTGCTTTGTATGCATATCTTCACCTTAAAATTTAGTAATGTAATATTTTGTCACAGAAAAACAAAATCAGGCTCTTCCAAATATAAAGTCAGTCTGAGTTGGCTAATTGGTTTGACAATGGGGACTGATCTAACTATTGAGGTTATATGGTGGACATTTTCCACTAACTGAATGAGCTAACTAAGCATTTCCAAGATTGTTATGAAAATGTAAAGTGTATAATAAATATACAACATGAAAAATCTGTTCTTTGCAACTATTTACACTCATGTTTTATGTATATAAAAAGTAATGACTTGAACAATTATGCAGTTTTTCAAGATACCTTTATCATTTGAGGAAGAATCCCAGCCAAAAAAAAAAAAAAAATTGAGGGTCACTGAACTACATGCTAAAAGCCTACCTATCTGTCTGTGCTTCCTTAATGTTCAAAAAGCACTTCTTACCCATTCCTTTTAATCCTTGAGCCAAACTTCACCTCATTTTAAGTTTCTAGCAGTTGTATCATGGATCCTGCAAATTTCCTTGAAACATGGAATATCTTACCTTTCAACTTCTTTTTTAAAGATTTTATTTATTATTTTTAGAGAGAAGGAAGAAGAGAGGGAGAGAGACATTAGTGTGTGGGTTGCCTTTCACCTGCCTCCAGCTACAGACCTGGCTGGAGACCTGGCTTGCAACCTGGTTATGTGCCCTGGGAATCCAACCAGTGACCTTTGGGTTCGCAGGCTGGTGCCTTATCTACTGTGCCACCAGCCAGGGCCCCTTTCAACTTCTTAACTAGTGATCAGAAAGAATCTACCACTTCATCTCTCTCCCATCTCATGCATGCTGATTGGTGATAATTTCATGTTGTCTTTACTATGTGGACTTACTTAGGGAGGGAGTGTTTTCTTTTAATCCATTGCCCTAGACTAGCTAGAATGTTTTCTTTTTAAAACCAAATTTTTCATCAGTAGCCACTTTGTTCCTGCAATTAGCAACAAAATGCTAAACAATTGCTAAAGCTCTTCCCGTGAAAAAACTGATTGAAAAATGCTAATAATCTTTAGAGAATAATACTACTAGTCAGCATTATGGATACTTCCAGAAGTATTTTTTTGTCATTCATGTAGGAAAAACATAGAAGAAATTCATGTTTAGGAGAGATACAGGTATCTTGTTTTCTAGGTGATAAAAATGAATAGACTTTGCTTGTTTATGCCCGTTAATTTTGGTGACTTCATGATCTATGTATTCCGTTTACAGGCAAAAACAATCAAAGAGATGAAAAAAAGGGCCCAATGGAGCAGAATAGATGTGTAGGGAGATGCTTTCCATTTACATATTCAGCAAACAGATACTAAAAGCCTACTATGTACCAGTCCTTGGGTTAAGCACAATGGGTAAAGAGAAGAATTCAATGCAGCCTATACCTTCTACAGCCTCACAGTTTTACATTGGATGAAATCAGAAACAAAACCATCATGTTTTGTTTACTTCACTCTTATGACAACGATGCCATAAGGTGAAAGGCTATGAGAACACAGAGGAAAAACATCTGGGGGAGTACTAGAGTCAGCAAGAAAAGTCTTTGGGGTAAAATAATGCTTGTGCTAAGACTGGAAGACTGAACAAGAGTTAGAAAGGAGGGGTATTCTACACAGAGAAATAGCAGATTTGAAGGCAAGAGAATATAAGAGAATACGCCCCAGTTAGAGAACCACAGTCCTGGGTGTGTGCACACGTGTGTGCATAAACATCAAGGAAGGGGCTGCTTGTGGAGGGAAATGAGACAAGTTAGAATCAGAAATTTGAAAATTAACGCAGATAAGTGATTCTACATTGAGCAAACATTCTGTGCCAGTTATGTGACAGTGTGCTAGGAGCAAAGAGGAAGAAATGAGGATGGGTAGGACATACCACTTTGAAGGACCACCAACAAATTTCACACTCTCACCCACACAGGGTTCCAGAGAATTTTCAATCTGTCCTTCCTTTCAGGATTAAGTAATATAATCCAATAGTCCACTTGGTCAACAGTCCACAGGGTGGTGAAAATTGGGAAGCAGCCTATATAATTCATTCAACTCATCCCCAGTCTCTATCCAAGAGCCAACGGCATTAATTAATTTTAGGCTCAGGAGCCACATCATAAAGTTCCTCTCATAAGTGGCACTCTTCACCCACCTTTCTCCTCACCCCTTATTTCTCTCTCCCTCCCACACAACCTCTTGATACATTTCATTCCTTTGTTCACACCCTTGCCTTAGATTTGGTTCCCAGAATCAGTCACCTATAGGTAATTAGGATTGAGGATTGGGTTAGGTAATGACCAGGGTGGAGCAGTTGGCCAAAACTTGGAAGAAGAGTCAGGAAGGGTATGTTCAGTACTACTGGGGTATAGCCATTTGGGGAGCACGATGGCAGGAGTGTAGGCAGCAGTGGGGGACTTGACAAATGGTCTCAGTGAAAGTGGCTCTTTCGGGTTGAAGGATGTAATCAGGGTTGGGGGAAGGTCCCTAAGGTCAAGAATGCAGAGATAGGGTATGGACAGCTCTGGGGAAATCATTGGAGTTGTTGGGTGTTGTCAGGTTAATGATTCTGATTTGAGCTAAAGTGAGTAGTTGTGCTTGCAATAATCACACTTCCCTGGTTTCTTATTTCAAGCCCATTTTCTTTTTTCTTTTCTTCTTTTTTTTTTTTATACACAGACAACGCTGTTATTTATTTTCTTCTCCATATGAGACACAGAAGGAAAAAATGTAAGAAAAACTTAAGTAAATATAACATTCATTTTTTTTTAATTTAATTTTATTGTTGTTGTAGTACATCCATCCCCTTTTTGCTCCCCTCTGTCCCCCTCCCCACCCACCCATTCCCCCCAAAGTCAATCCCACCTGTTGTCCATGTCCATGGTTCCTTTATACTAGGTTCTTGTCTAAACTGCTCCCCTTTCTTGCCTCTGCCTCCCCCCTCCCCCAAACCCCCTTCCCCCTGACCACTGAAGGCCTATTCACTGTATTCATATATTTGGTTCTGTTTTGTTAAGCCCATTTTCTCTACCAATATCATTAACCCTTTCCCAATGGAATGTCACAATACTTGTGCAGCCCATCCACCCAGTCCTGACACACAGATGGCCAGGGAAAACCTAAGAAGATAAAACCCAAACTCAGAATGTGTATTTTTCAATGAAGAACAAATTATTGACAAGTGAGAGGAAATGGATTCTGCATTTCAATAACAGATTTCTGCATGGAACTCAGGAAAGCATTGAAAAGAAGCACAAGGTGGGCCAGGAAAACTATGGCCTAGGAATCAGAAGGCTAAGGTCCCTGTCCTAGCTCTCCTACCAGCTAGCTGAGCCTTCGGGAGAATTGTTTTCCTCTCTGATCCTTAGTTTCTCCTCACCTATAGAATGAGCCAGTTTGACTGGTGGCTAGCAATACAGACCAGAGTGAGGAGGAACTTCAGTACTTTTCAGTCATACCTTAGTACTTGTCAGCTTTAGAACTCGTCAAACCCTGTGTTCATCACATTTTGATGAGAAAGAAATGTTTCAGCACCTGGCATTTGCTTGGGACTTGTCACACTTTCTAGACCTTGTATGAGTCACACCACCACCCCGCAAGAGAGAATCCTTCATTGTTCTGTACTCATTGGTTTTGGCACTCGTCACAGGTACTGGAACAAATGAACAAGTCCTGAGGTACCACTGTATTTGTATTAAAATTGATTTTATTTTCTTGCTCTTGTAATATATTCATCTTTAAAAAAAATTAAACTAGATGCAAGTCAAAATGTAAGTATACTAAGCTTCTGGGTCAGTTCACTGTGTGTTCTGTTGTTATTTAAATTTTTTTGTATTTTTCCTTAAGAGCAATGAAGCAACACTGTCACAAGTTCTCATTAAAATAAAAGCACAACTGAAGATGTTTCCCTGGCCACAAAAATTACCTAAGTACTAAAAGGATAAAGGCAGTTTGGGGAACTATTAAGAGCATCACACCTCATACTAATGTCTTTGGGGTAGACAGTACCTTCCTCACAAAGAAGCTACTCAAAGGGTGTGCCCCTCTCTTCAGCGTGGTTGGCCCCTTGACACCACTAGGACTGAGCAAGGAAAGAACATTAGCGCCCTCCATTAGAACTATGTGGAAGACAAAGGTGAGGCTGTGTCTAGATCACAGTAAACATGTTGTAGCAAGGAACTCAGTTATACAGATTCTCAGGTAGGAACTGATGTCTCAATTTTGGGGGTGATTCTAGAAGGGTGTGTGTGTATGTGCGTAATTAGGAAGAGGGAATATGTTACATTCTATGGGTTATCACAGGATATTGTGAAAAGTATATCAAGCTACTCATAGGAGGAAACATGAAGAGTTGACAAATAGAACATTAAAAAAAATCACCTGTTATCTTGCCATTTCTTCAAGCCAAACATTTAATACTGTTTAATGGTGTTTGTGAAACAAATATTTTATTTGAACAAAACTACAAAAAACTTTCTGAATAAAGAAAAGAAAGTCACAGAGACTTTATTCAGAAAGTTTTGTAGTTTTGTTCAATTAAAATATTTGTTTCACAAACACCATTAAACACTGTTAAATAACAGTACTAAATGTTTGGCTTGAAGAAATGGCAAGATAACAAAGGGGATGGAGGTAATACAACAGCAAAAAAAAAATTTTAAAACAAGAAAAGAAAGTCTCACAGCTTACTTTGTCCCTTTGGAGGCATGTAGCGAACTACATGGCCCAGCCAGAGTCCAGATTTGACCCTTACACACCGCAGAACTAGAGATAAGGGACAAGAGACCATAGAAGATGATTATGATTCCTCTGTGGGAATGCACGAATGTGGTGGCATCCACAAATGCAGCAACAGCTTCAGTAGGAGTGAGAGTAAGCATCCTCTGTTTTTCTAGGGATGTAATTATTTTAAATAATCAGGCCTCCCTAAGGCTATCCTCCCTCTTCCCCTATAGTTAGCGCCTAGACTCTGCTCCTGATCTATACAAATAGCTCTCTGGGTTCTTTCGAATACCCTGCCACTCCGGCTCAAACCAGCACCAGCAGCAAAATGCAAGGTGCAAATCCTTGCAAGGAGCTCCAGATGTGCAGCTCGGCAGGTGAAACAGGACCAATTCATTTCGCCAACTTCTCAGAATCAAAATTGGATAACTGCCAGCTGAAGCAAAGATTTGGCTGGTGTTCACTTAGTTGAGTAATCTTAGCAATGAGCAAAATGACTTCTTATTGGCTTAGATAAGGTCCAAATGATGTGTAAAAAAAACCAAAAAACAAATGTGAACACTAGTCAATTAGCTGATGGTAAGGGGACTCGGACGTATTAGGGGGAAAAAGAAAATCTTGAAATCATTTTGGAAATATTCCAAGGTGGTGGCTGAGGTTAACATTTGTTTTCTTAACATCTATTATTCAGATTTGGGCTATAAAATACATGCACAACATTTTGAAGATGACCTAAGTGTTTAGGAAACATGCTATTCGTTTGTGAGTTCACTTTCAAGGTTGATTTCAAGGAAGAGATTTTAAAAACCCTTAATCTATATGACTTCATTAGTAATGAAAAACACCTTTGAAGATACATTAGTAAAGAAAAGCACCTTTGAAGATAGGAAAGGATCTTCTCATAAGAACAAAAGGGTCCAGTTTTATTGTTACAGATAAAAAATAATAGTTTAATTTATAAAGTCTGATCACCACTCTCTGTCTGGTTTCCCCTTGTTCCATAGTTAAGAACAGCAAGCAAAATCTTCTTTCTCCTAATTCACTGTGTGCTCCAGTAGGCTCTTTTTTTTTTTTTTTTTTAACTTAAAAGTCACTTGCTTAAATGTGGGTGTTCCCAAACCTCCTTCATTAACCCCTCTCTCTTCTCCCTCGATACTCTCTATTGCTGTGAATATAATCTGCTCTTTGGCTTCAACTATCGTATCCATCCATATGATAACAAACCTTGAATGGCCTTATTTCCTGTAGCCTACTAACTTGGCAATTAAATTCAGCAAATGAAATGTCTAATTCTCATTACAAGTGAATAGGCACATCCTAGGTGTTCCACAGTGGATAAGGTGCCGGCCTGCGAACCCAAAGGTCACTGGTTCGATTCCCAGCCAGGGCACATAACCAGGTTTCAAGCCAGATCTCCAGCCAGATCCATAGCTGGGGGCAGGTGAGGGGCAACCATACATTGATGTCTCTCTTCCTCTGCTTCTCTCCCTACCCCTCTCTCTAAAAATAATAAATAAAATATTTTTAAAAATATTTGCTGAATGAACAAATGAATAACTGAATGAATCCATACCCTATAATGATAAGCTATTATCACAGGTTTCTCAGCTGAGCTCTCCAAATCATATTATATAGATGTGTAGGGAGGGAAGACCAGATTGGAACTGTGCCAAAATTGGTTAGCCTAACACTCCAGGTAAATGCTGTCATTCAGAATAGCTCTGCTGTTAGTGGCATGCAGAAGGGGTATGCTTGAAGGAGCATGCAAATGGTGACATACAGGTAACCCCCATATAACATGTCGTTAGGTTCCTAAAAAATGCCGTGTTACGTCAATCTGTGTTATATGAAACAAACTGCTACACCAAAAAGTGGGTTAGGTTCCAAAAATTAAATTAAAAATATACTATTGTACCTTTATAATTAAGAGAAATATCTTTATTCAAGCAATTTTCACCAAAAGTATAACATATTAACATGTATTAAATAATGTTTTCTTTTTTAAAGATTTTATTTATTATTTTTAGGGAGAGGGGGAGGGAAAGAGGCAGAGAGGGAGAGAGATATCAGTGTATGGTTGCCTTTCACCTGCCTCCAGCTACAGACCTGGCTGGAGACCTGGCTGAAGGCCTGGCTTGCAACCTGGTTATGTGACCTGGCTAGGAATCGAACCAGCGACCTTTGGGTTAGCAGGCCGGCGGCGCCTATCCACTGTGTCACCAGCCTGGGCTTAAATAATGTTTTCTTTGACATCACTACTAAGCACCATTAACCAAGGGCATTTTCTTTTTGACAAGATATCTTCATTCTCTGAACTTTCTTGAGCATTGTCTTGATTTCTATCCTACACTTTCTGCAAAAAAAAAAAAAATCTGTTGTTTTAGATTGCTTGCTTTTAGCTGAGAGATCTTTACAAATTTCATTATATGGTCCTAAGAACTTGTGAGGTTCTCTCTTAAATTTTGTGCTTCTTTCGGTGGAAGGGTCTTTATTTAGGAAATAAGATATCTTTTACTCTTAAAAGCTTTTATTATGTTCCATATTGTTTGGGGATTTCCCTGATTTTGAATGAGATACTGTTTTTGCTCTTAAATGTTCTTGTTGTGTTTCATATTGTTCAGGGACTTCCCTAATTTCAAATGAGATAATTTTTGCTCTTAAAAGTTCTTATTATGCTCCATGTTGCTCAGGGATTTCTCTAATTCTCAAACTGTGGTAGAGTGAAATCATGTTCTAGGATGCTATGTTGTACGAGGGTTTTCCCCAATTCTCCAACTGTGTTAGAGCAAAACTGTGGTATTGAAGTGCCATATTATGTGGGCGTTACCTGTATATGACTGCAACACATTCATGACACAGGGATCCCAAAGTCCCTCTAGTCTGGAGCCAAGAACTTCATTTTATGCAAGATGAATACATTCTAGAGATCTGCTGTACAAAATAGTGCCTGGAGTTAATGCTATCATATCATACATTTCAAAATTTGTTAAGAGAGTAGATCTCATGTTGTTACCACAATTTTTTAAAAAGCTAAAGACTTAAGATGAGTGGACAGCCAATCCATCTAGCCACATCATTTACAAATACAATCACGGAAAGCAGGAGCTAGAAGGAGCATAAGCACAGCTTTGAGATTTATGCAACGAGCAAAAGAGGAAATTGTTACAGATGCCTCATTCTGAGCTCGCTTGCTGGTATCTTCCCTATGATAGCTGGTCTCACAGTGGGCTTCTGTATCTCATTTTATGGCCACAAGGACATAATAAAAATATTTGGAGATTGCTGAGGAGAAGAGAAATCACTAATGACTTAATAGTCTGAGAAGCAAAATGAGGACTAGGGCTTTGTCATCCTTCCCTTTAACGTGTGTTTTTGGCTGTCTGCTTTCATTTATAGATGAAGCAAACCTAGGCTGTCCAGGCATAACAAGGTGGGAAATAAGTTTCTTCTTTTATGTTGCTGACACACTTTAATATCTCCAACCAGGAGAGATGCCAAGAGAAACAGAAAAGTGGTACTTGTATTTAATGATCCAGAAGGACTCATCATGAATTGCCATCAAAATGAAAATTGTGTTCCCTGGATGCCAGTATGTCAATATGGAAGTAATCCATCTAGTGAGTCAATTGATTTGGTGTCCTGGGCTTTTATTTTACTGAGCAGGTGTCCTGTCCAGGATAATGAGAGGCTGTGTTGATCACAGCCATGGTTCCCACAAGAGCCTCACTGGGTTTTCCTCCAGGGAGGGGGGACCACTGGTGATACCCACCTTGATAATTTCCTAACCCAAAGTATATTCTTAGAAATGAGCTTCAATAAGGAGTAACTATTATTTTTTAATTTTTCATATTTAGGAATCACTAAGCTAAAGATACCTGGAGTTGGAAGATGCCATGTGAAAATAGCATCCAAAAGTAGGGGGCCTCACAGAGAGCTATAAGGGAAATTATCACAGATGCGGGAAACAGCACAGACATCAATCTATAATAGGAAACTGATAGCACTGGATAGTTGAGTCACACAATTAATATTGTGTAAACACAACAATAATGATGCAAAAGAATAATGACATGGGAAATATTTATAATTTATTGTTAAGCGGGGGGCAGGGGAGGGAGGTTACATATCACAGTGAGGTTAAATGTCCTGCCTAGAGTTGTATAACTACCATGGGAAACACCAAGAATAGAATCAACACTCATCCAACCCCACACATCACATTATCACCCCCAAATTCAGGGTTGAAACCTGTGAATAAGCTACAACATCCACCAGCCTTGAATCAAATGAAGCCTTATCTTGGATTTCTAAGCAGAGCTTGTAAAAGTACTTGGTAAAAATAAATTAATGCTGGGAGCAAGTTTTTGGCATCTTAAAGAATCTGTCTAGACTGTGTCTGTCCAGGCCTGGAGACTTCTTAATTTGTGAAATTACAGATTCCCTTTTGTCTGAGAAGTGCACTGTATGACACCTTTAGACTGAGCTCTTCTGATGACACAAACAGCCCTGGATTGAGTATCAGTCCTGGGTTGTAGGCTTGAGTCTGTACGGTGTGGCCACATGTAGGTCTTTTAACCATTGGAAGCCTATAAATTCTTGGTCTGTCTCTAAATGTTAAGGTGTGAATGTGATATATCTCAACTTTATTTCAGCTCTCTGAGTAAAGAGTGAAAAACGCAGGCTTTAGACTCAGACAGACTTGGTTTTGAATCCTCACCAGGGCTTCCACTAGCCTACATGGCACCTCTGTGAATTAGAAAAGCTCGAGGTAGGTTAGAGCATCATCCTGACATGCCAACATTGCAGGTTCGATGTCAGGTCGGGGCTCATAAAGGATCAAACAACAAAGGCATAAATAAGCAGGACAACAAATTGATGTCTGTCTTTCTCCCCTGCTCTCAAATCAACAAATAAAAATTTAAAAAAGCAAAGCTCAAGGTAGGCACAACCCTTTAGACATAGAGAGACTGAGCCTATGAATGAACAGTGTCCTTTCCTTGGGAGGGGGCAGTTACCAGCCAGGGTGCATGATACTGTAAGCACAGCACAGGCTAGATTGTAGCCTTCCCCCACCTCCATCTCCCTCCCTAGGCATCTTTGCGCATTGGTGAGACGGCAAGCCTCTTTGAACAGAAAGCTCCAGGCCCATTGCAGACCCCCAGATACTAAAACTTAGATGCCAAGCATCAGTAGAAAAGGCCAGTGGGCCTGGCCCAGAATTGAGCAGTCCACACACTCTCACCTGTTGGTGTTTTTCCATGACATTATGGCTGTGACTGCTAATGGACTGCTTCTGTGTAAGGTTCCTGGTGACACCACCTCAACCACGTGGTTGAAATTAGTATCACCAGGTAAGTGGACATACCGAAATGATGTACTTCTTCAGAGACTGTAATGAAAAGGATGTATGATGTTGATTCTGTGTTATTCCTGCCAAAGTTTCATAATCTGAATATAACCAGGAGAAACTGCAGGCCAAAACATATTGAGGAAATTTCTGAAACAAAATGAACAAAAAATTCCTGACCAGCACCCCAGAAAAAGTGTCATGGTCAAGGAAGATAAGAAAATACTGAGAACTAGACCTGGCTAGTGGCACAGTGGATAAGGCACCAGCCTGCAAACCCAAAGGTTGCTGGTTTGATTCCCAGCCAGAGCACATAACCAGGTTGCAAGCCAGGTCTCCAGCAAGGTCTGTAGCAGAAGGCAGGGGAAAAGCAACCATACATTGGTGTTTCTCTCTGTCTCTGCCTCTCTCCCTTCCCCTCTCACTGGAAATAATGAATAAATTTTAAAAAGAAAAGAAAATACTGAGAACTATCACAGAAGATTGGAGGAAGACACAGCTATTCAATGCAATGTGAAATCCTGGATGGGGTCCTTGACCAGCAGAAGGATATTAGGGGAATAACTGGTGAAATATGAATAAAATCTGTAGTTTAGTTAACAGTACATCAGTGTTGGTCTCCTAGTTTCAATAATTACACTATGGTACTACAAGAAGTTAAAATTAGGTAAAATGAAGTGAAAAGTATATGGGAACTTTGTTCTAATTTCGCCACTTTGCAGTAAGCCTATATTTACTTTATTATTATTTTTTATTTTTTAAATATTTTATTATTTCCAGAGAGAAAGGAAGGGAGAGAGATAGAGAGGGAGAGAAACATCAGTGTATATGGTTGCCTTTCACCTGCCCCAAGCCAGGGACCTGGCTGGAGACCTGGCCTGCAACCTGGCCTGCAATCTGGCCTGCAATCTGGCCATGTGCCCTGGCTGGGAATCGAACCAGTGACCCCTGGGTTCGCAGACCAGCACCTATCTATCCACTGAGCCACTAGCCAGGGCATCAAAGTACAAAGTTCAAAATAGTCCCTCTTTGCCATCTAATCTATTTCATCCAAAATGGAGAACTTAAGGAGCAAAGCAGGTTTCCCTGTCTATGCTTCATGAAAATGAGTATCTAAGAAAATGGAACACCCAGGCTTAAACTCTACTTACTGGCTTACCATCAGAGCTGGATGATTCCTTTTGAGAAACTCCTAGCATGATGATGAACAGTGGCCTAGGAATAAGACAAACTAAAGTCTCACTCTGTTGCAGATCATAGCCATATGGTCTTTCCACTTCTGTCAAATGAAGATAATTACCAACTTGAAAAGATATGAGTATTAAGTAATATACTTTGTTGTCACAAGGATTGAATGACTTAAGGTGTAAAAGTGCCGCTCTCAGTGTCAGGAACTTAGTATATGCTTCATAAGCCATAACCACTGTTTTCATTATTTTTATAAATTGCCAGTTGACTCAACCTTTTGTCTCAGGACCAATGCATGTAAATTATTGAAACAATTTATAGTGATTAGAGATATCATGATTTTCCTCCTCGATCAGACTAGAGACTAGTGGATCTCTGAAACAGGATGCAGCCCCTCCAGTTTTGTTGTTGTTGTCCCTTAATGTAGGCAGCTGTAACAAAACACCATTGCCTGCGTGGATAAACAACAGACATTCCCTGTCTTAGAGGAGGGAAATCCAAGATCAGGATGCTAGCACAGTGAGAGTGCTTTGCCTACCTTGCAGAGGGCGGCCTTCTCCCTATGCCCTCACCCAGCACAGAAAGAGTCAACTGTGGTCTCCTCCTTTTCTTAAAAGGGCACTTGTCCTAGCACGGAGGCCCTAACTTCAGGACTTCATCTAAACCAAAGGACCTCTCAAAGATTCCGCCTGCAAATGCCACCATTGCAGGGATTAGGGCTTCAACATGTAAATTCAGCGGGGTTAACGTTCAGTCTACAGCACTGGTGCCACTGTCTTTTCATTTACTTTATTTTAGTTTATTATATATATTTTTTGTATTCACTTTTTTTAAATTTAATTTCATTGTTGCTGTATTACATCCATCCCCTTTTTTCCTACCCTCTGCCCCCTTCCCCAACTACTGTCTTTTTAAAAATTCAAACATCATTTCCCTTTGTAGATGCGAATTCCACTTTTGAAAATAAAAACATTTTCAACACATAATCCCTGTACTAGAAGAGGTGACATTATTTCAAGATAGTTTCTCTTGTATTTTCCTATACATACACTGTGGATACATAGATATTATGAATTATACTGAACATATACTGTGTTTCTTCACTTAGCATTTGCATCAATATACTTATTTAGGAAACACTAAGAATTTGGATTTTTTAATCATGCTTAATATTTTATCATAGCAAGTACAATATTATAGTACTAACTAATGCAGTAATGCTGCATAGTCTACAGTTTACTTGGCTGGTCACTCCTATAAACAATGCTATACTATGGTGAAAGATATATAAACAGGGATCTCTACCTTTGAAAACATTTCCCTATATCAATAATTATTTTGTCAAAAATGCTTTTTTTAACAATTGCATTATATTTCATCATGTTTTCTATTCTTTTAACTAACTTCCTACTATTGGACGAGAGGTTGTAATCTCATTTTTCTTAAGTTGATTTTATTTATTATTGTTGTATTATAATTGTTTCATTTTTTCCTCCTTTGCTCTCCCCTGACCCCCCTTTTGGTCCCCCCTCAGTCAATCCCCAGCTCATTGTCCATGTCCGTGGGTCCACGTAACCTCACATTTTACTATGAGAAATAACCCTGCAGCAAACTTCCTTGAAAAAATGGCTTTATGGGCATCTGCACATCTCTGATCCTTTATTTCACGTGAATTTCCTAAAAATGGAGTTGCTGGGTCAAACATTTCACAATTTGTTTAGGTTTTGACACATACTGCTAAACTGTCCTTTTTTAAAAATATTTTTTAAATTTACTTTTTTTAATTTAAAAAAAATTATTGTTGTTGTGTTACATCCATCCCCTTTTTGCTCCCCTCTGTCCCCCTCCCCACCCACCCATTCCCCCCAAAGTCAATCCCACCTGTTGTCCATGTCCATGGTTCCTTTATACTAGGTTCTTGTCTAAGCTGCTCCCCTTCCTTGCCTCTGCCTCCCCCCTTCCCCCAACCTCTTTCCCCCTGACCATTGACACAACATGGATGGAACTGGAGAGTATTATGCTTAGTGAAATAAGCCAGTCAGTGAAGGACAAATACCAGATGATTTCACCCATTACAGGACAATAATGAATAAAACTAACAACAAACAAAACAGAACAAACCAAATAAACTGTTCTTTAAACAGATGCATTATTTCAACCCTCACTTGAAGGCTATAAATGTGTCCATTTCCCTGTACCTTTTCCAACACACTTCAAATTATTTTTTAAGCTCTACTACTTTAATATATAGAAAGCATTTTCCTTGTGTTAACTACTTTTCTTTTAGTTGAACTAAACATCTTAGTCTGATTTCAAACGTGAATTACTTGGATTTGTGAGAGGGTTTTTAAAATGCCATCTAAGGAAAAATAACTAGGTTCGGTGCTTTATATTTTGATAACAAGTAATATGTGAAAACAGTAGAAAAGATCATTAATCGCCCTATTTCTATTTTGCAAATGAAGAAGTTTGAGTTCAGTGAGTCAGAACAATTTCCCCAAGGTCCAGTGAATGATCAGGACCCAGCACTCTTCCCAGTCCCTTCCCATCCTTAAGTTCCTAAGTAAACCTAGAACTGGTAAACAACCAAAGCTTTTCAAATGCAAATAAAAGTGTAACATATATAATTCAGTGATGGAGTCATCCCAGTCCTCTCCTCTCCTTGCATCTCTCCCTTCTAGCGTTATCTTGGCAAAAAAGCAAAGGGAGGAAGAGAGGAAGGCAGCTGGGCTTGGGAGGTCTCCCAAGCATAGCTAGAACATATTTTATTTGCTTCAGCATTTGGCTCCACAATACTATTGAGATGACAGTCTGTGAGGTGCCTCAGGGCCAATCACATGGCTTCCCTTCAGATGTCCTATCTAGGTTGCTCCAGCCTCCCTGGTCCCAGCATGTCTCCAGTTTGCCTTTTTTATGGTGATCCTAAATTTTTTTTTAAATGGGCCACTCAAGGGACAATTGCTTCCTCCCACACCATACAAATATGAATATTCTTTAATTTTTTGTGTGCTTTTAAGAAAGATGCAAATGCACTAATTCCTCTCAATGTCATGTTTCATTTGATATCTTTCCAAAATATTCATTTTCTTCCTTCACACCAAATACTACACACTGCCCTCTGTGGTAAATAATTCAGCATTCTTTCAAAGGGCTTAATGTTAAATAAACTCACCTTACTCTTAAAGATATCTAGCAAATAGATCTATTAGCTATAGAGTATATTATGTATGTATATGTATATACATATGTACATACATATATGAGTGTGTGTATGTACAATATATACATACACATATTCATATATGAAAACACACCTCAGGCTCCTTCCCAAGCACAGGGAATGTTTTCAGTAATTCTGCATCAGGGGACTTCCCTTTGGGTTGTGTGAATTCACGTTGTTTCAAAGTACAGACAATTAGACCGAACTCATTATAAAATCAAGGGCCAGGATATGTCATTTCAGCCTCCCTGATTATGTTTTTCTGTGGAACCCCTTACAAATGGAGACCCAAGGTATGTCCCCAACTGTTACATCTTGCAGTTGTGTCACATGTCTCCAATGAAGATGAATCAAAGTATATCTACTTTGGAAGACCTTTCTCAGTTATCAGCACTATCAGGCAAAATAAATTTTCAGTGAACACAAGTAGATCAAATTCCTTAGACAGATGATCAACCTAGAGTAGACAGAAAGACTGGACTGGGTTATCAGGAGCTCCATTCATTGTCCACCGCCTCAGAAATTTTCCCATTCTTTACTTACTATTTTTAAACATTTGTACATAGCCTTGTTGAGATAGACTTCACATACCATATAAGTCATCCTTTAAAGTACTATAGACAATTCAATGTCTCAGTATATTCACAGAATTGTTGAAGCATCACTATAACCACTTTTGGAACATTTTTCTCTACCCTACCCCCCAAAAACTCCATACCCTTTAGCAGTTGACCCTGCCCACCATTTGCCCCAACACATCCTCCCATTCCTGGGCAAACACAAATATATTTTCTGTCTCTAGATATGCCTATTCAGAGCCTTTTATACAAATGGAATAATACCAGGATATTAAAAAAAAATGTAACTCTGAAATGTAGCTATTTTGACTTCTTCTAAAGAAGGAAACAGGGGCTCACAGAAATGAAGTAATTTGTCCATGGTCACACAGATGGAAAATGGTGAAGCCAGGAAACAAACCAGGATGAGCTTGGAGCTAAAGACAATGCATGCTATTTTCATCTTCCCATAGTAAACCTTCCAGAAGGCCTGGATTCTAGCCCTGCCGTTGCCACTATTTTGCTTTGTGAAATGGAATGATGCAACATATACTTTGGATGTTTGATAGAAAAGACTTGGTGAAGGTTTGTCTATAGATACTCAAAGACAGAAAGCAGCTGGCTTGAGCAAGTGAGTGGATGAAGGTTCCTTTGACTGAAATGGGTAAAAAGTGGAGAGAAAGGTAGGTTAAAAGAAACACATTTTGGAATTCTATATAGCAGAAAGAAAGAAGGAACTTGTACCCTTTGCAACAACATGGATGGAGCTGGAGAGCATTATGCTTAGTGAAATAAGCCAGTCAGTGAAGGACAAATACCATATGATCTCACCCATTATGGGACAATAATGAGCAAAACTAACAACAAGCAAAACAGAACCAAATATATGAATACAATGAACAGGCCTTTAGTGGTCAGGGGGGAAGGGGTTGGGGGGAGGCGGGAGGCAGAGGCAAGAAAGGGGAGCAGCTTAGACAAGAACCTAGTATAAAGGAACCATGGACATGTACAACAGGTTAAATTGACTTTGGGGGGAATAAGTGGGTGGGGAGGGGGATAGAGGGGAGCAAAAAGGGGATGGATGTAATACAACAACAATAAAATTAAAAAAAAAAAAGAAACACATGAAATAAACAGCCAAAATGATACCACAGAAAATAAAACCAAGTATTCACATTATGAAGATCTGCAGAGTACAATAATTAAAGACTGAAATATGGTGAAGAGATAGAAAGGATAAGTGATATGACCAGCAGAACTAATTTAGGCATCATAAACATTCCTAAGAAAGAAAGCAGAATAACTGGAAGACAAACAATAATATATTTTGAGGATGATTTTCCTAAGCTGATGATAAAGCTGAGCATACTGTTAACATGGGTTCCTCAAATCCCAGGCAAAACCAGCGAAGAGATCTATACCTAGATAAACATGGGTTTGTGTGCACAGGTGTGCAAGTATACATGTGTGTCTGTGTAAAATCCTACAAAAATCCAGTCTAGAAAGAAGAGGTCAATGATAAAACAACTATCAGGCTGGCTTTCTCTAGGGATGGTTGTTTGTTGTTTCTTTCTTTCTGACATTTAGTAGTGCAAAAATTTTAAAGGAAAACTAACACCTTACTGGCCAAAAAGCTGTGGAGTAAAAGGACTAGCAGCCATTATTACATCATTAAAAGCTATCATATTTTTAGTGATAGGGCTGCCTGGAGAAGCAGTATGGAGTAACGGGAAAACCATCAAACTAGGTGTCTTAAGACCTGGCTAGTCGTGTGGTCGTATCAAATCACTGAACCTCCTTAAGACTTGGTTTCTTTCCATTTCACATCAGGATAATTAAACGCATTCCCAAAGCTTCGTAACAAGAATAAAATGTGTTGGTTTTGCTTCCATAGAGCTACATATTCACCAGTAAAATCAGCTTAATGTTTTCACTTTCATTTCTTAAAGTGGTTCTGTTCCACCCTTTCCTTCTCAACAGAGATTTCTGATTGAGACAGCATGACCCAAGGAAACATAAAAATCCCTTCCTTCTTTTTCTTTTGGATATGGCCACAACATGGCTACAGACAGCTCTTCTATGGACATAAAGTAGCAACTCTTTTGATGGTCTAAGTCCTCCAGAACTTGGTCCCATCCAGCTTAGTGAATCCTATCAACCCCGAGTGAAGTTGATGGATCTTTCTTTACATTATTGATGCCTGATCGACTACACTCTATCACCCATTTTGTACTATGGGCCTGGTTCATGCCCTCAGTAGTGCCTTTATTAAATGGGACTGGCTTAGCATTGAGGAAGACAATGTTATTTATGTAAGCTTAAATTCCACCTTTGCTATGACGTTTTCCCCAAGTCCTGCAACCATCATTGAAATTCTATATCTTACATTTCTGTAACTGTGGTATAAACAATGTGACTGATGTTCAAGTCATATTCTTTAATTTCGGCAATTCACAATTAGGTTCTGTTCTATTTACTATTTTAGGTATATTTGATTGTATCCCAAAGTCCATTTTAATTCCCTTGGTGGTTAGAGGTACAGAAGTAGGATGTCCAGAAAGAGCTTGTAATGATATGAGAAAATATTTACGAAACAGTGAAGTTAAAACAAGTCAATATATAACCTTGTATTTTATGTATGATTTCAACTATAAAAAATGTACAGAGAAGAATGAAAGACTATATGGTGCGATGTTGGCAGTGATTATGAGTGGGTGATGGAATTGTGATTTAAATAATAGATTAAAAAAATCAATAATAATTCTGATTTCCACAGTGACCAAAGTATTACATTTATAAGTTTAAAAAATTATGACATACTTCAGGAGGTAAATGTTAGGCCTCCATCTGCTAAATATTATAATGCCTCTAAAAGGTTTAAGGTTTAATTTGTATTAATTTATGAGGGATAAAGAGGTTTATTATATGCCTACATGTAAATACATCTGTAATGTAGCAATACCCTCTAAAAACAAGTGACACAAAAATGGCATATCTACAGGGAAAAATCAATAAATCCATAATTATAACAAGAGTTTTGACAAACATCTTTCCGAAAGTGACAAATCAATCAGGCAAAAAATTACTACAGGCATAGAAGATTTGAACTGCATAATTAACAAGCTTGATCTAATTGAACCACATAGAACCCAATGATTAGAGAATACACCGTCCTTTTAAGCACATGTAAGACATTAAGAAAATCTGATCATATACTGGCCATAGAGGAACATTCAAAACTTCCAAAGCAAAGCTTTAAAAAAGACACAAGATCCATCAACAAATGGTAACAAAGGAAGGGAGAAAGGGACAGAGGAAGGGCGAGATACATTTGGAAACTGAAATTGTAATCTAAGTAATTCATTGGTCAAAGAAAATATTGCAAAGGGATTTAAACTATTTTGTATAAACACTTAAAAGGTGAAAACTGAAAGAAAAAGAAAACAGCTGCCATATCAACTTGCATTCCATTGATCTGGGTGACTGAGAACTGATCATGTTAGGAAACACCAGCAATTGGTCTCTTGCATTCATATAAGATGCCCTCCTTTGTGTTCCTCCAAATACCAAGAGGGCCCTGTGATCAAGTCGCTGTAGAAAATAGCACTTAGAATGTTTGAAGATTAAAGGGTATGGAAGGATAATTGATGAAGAAGATGGGAGATTGACCAGGCAGGGTTGGAACAGGAGCAAAAGGAGGGAAGGGAAGCAGGAGCAATAAATTAGTCTTGGTAGGAAGGAAGGGACTATTTCCTTCTGAGATGGGAGAGAAGAAAAACAATATAATGGATATGTAAATGTAAAGAAGTACAGAGAGGTATTAACAAGTTATTTTTAAAGGGTCAAAACCAATCTTTGGGTTCTGAAGTTATTTCTAGTAATGTACTTAAAAGCCCATGTTTTCTGTATGTTGTTTCCTGGATTCTTTTTGGGGCACATAATACCCAGCCATTTTTATTTCATTTTATTATTTTTTAAAAGATTTTTATTTCTTATTTTTAGAGAGAGGGGTAGGGAGAGAGGCAGAGAGGGAGAGGAGCATCAATGTATAGTTGCCTTTCACCTGCCTTCAGCTACGGATCTGGCTGGAGACCTGGCTTGCAACCTGGTTATGTGCCTTGGTTGGGGAATCGAACCAGAGACCTTTGGGTTCACAGGCCAGTGCCTTATCCACTGTGCCACCAGTCAAGGCCTACCCAGCTATTTTAAAAATGACTCTTCGATTTAATGAAAGTTTTAAAAAGTCACCATATTCCAATGGTTTCCTTTCTGTCTGCCTCCTTCCACTCTTGTCAAGTTTCTCTTCTCCTTATTCAACCCAGTTCTTATAATTTCCTTCACTTTTCTAAAAATTGTGGATGGTGTGAGCATTTGTAATCCATGTGCTGCTGATAGTGACTTTGTAGTGGAAGTGAAACATATTTGACCACATTCAACCACCAAGAACATTCAAAATATGTCTACCAAGTCCTCAATTCAAACATGCTACTTGATCAGTGAGAACAATTTCCACCCCAGCCACTTGGGGGAGCATTTGCAATGGTCTCAGAAGGCCCAACATATATGACATGTTGGAAGGCCTAATATGTCCAACATATCTGACATTCAAAACAGGCAAGCTTGGGTTTCCCTCCTTTGAAATAAAAGGCACACCCTCACAAAGGAACAATCTACTATGCTCTCTAGTGACTGCTTATCAGTTCTAAGTCAGGCACTGTTCCAAACACTTCAAATGAATGAATCGCACATTCTTCATAAAAACCGTGTGAAGCTATGATTATTATTATCCTCTACAGATAAAGAATCAGGGATGAAGATTTACAATATAGATAGATTACAGCATAAAAGCAAAATATTCTGAAGTCAAAATAAAGGAATGGTGTATTAGCTGTAATAACTTTCTGAAGCCCTCTGACCTAAACCAGAGCTCATCAATCTTGTTATATCAAGGGCCGGATAGCAAATGTTTTAGATGCTTGCACACTGTATATAGTCTCTGTTTCAACTACTCAGCTCAGCCACAGGAGCATGAAAGAAGCCATAGGCAATATATAAACAAATAAGTGTGATTGTACTCTGCATTTTAATATTGAACAAGGAAATGTAAATTTCCTATAATTTTTACATATCACAGAATATCATTCTTCTTTAGATGTTTTCCAGTCATTTAAAATTACAAAGTATTTATGGATCATAAGCCATACAAACCCTGGGGAAGGCTGAATTTGGCCCATAGCCTGAAATTTGTTAACCCCTGGTGTTATCAGGAACACATCTGATAAATCCACAGCACCATAAACACAAGAACACATTTGAAGTATATATTATAACACAAAAGAAAAAGGCAGTAAGAAAGGCCAGCAGGAAAGGAGGAGGCAAGAGAAAGAGAAAAGAAAGGGGAAGGAGGGAAAAGAAGAAGGAGGGAAGTACACTTTGATCCAACTGTTCTATTTCTAAGAATTCGTGTAAGTAATCATGAATGTCTGTAAGATTAATTTCCTCTCATAGATGTTTATATCAGCATGATTTATATTTCTAAAAATACGAGAACCCCCAATAAATAGCATGAGGAAATTGGTTAAATACAATAAGTCAATGGAGTACTTCATTGAACATCATTTTGTGAAAGAATATTAATGACATTTGATTATGTTCATAAGGCAATCAAGAAAAAAATGTTCCTATGATCTCATTTTTTGCTAAAAGCACAGATCTAAAAATGACTAAATAATGGACAATAATGAACAAAACTAACAATAAGCAAAACAGAACCAAATATATGAATACAGTGAATAGGCCTCCAGTGGTCAGGGGGAAGGGGGTTGGGGGGAGGGGGGAGGAAGAGGCAAGGAAGGGGAGCAGTTTAGACAAAAACCTAGTATAAAGGAACCACGGACATGGACAACAGGTGGGATTGACTTTGGGGGGAATGGGTGGGTGGGGAGGGGGACAAAGGGGAGCAAAAAGGGGATGGATGTAATACAACAGCAATAAAATTCAAAAAAAAAAGTCCCTCCTTCAGTTTAAGAGCTAATCCTTCCTTTTGTTCCATGACCCACATCTACTCCTTTCACCTCTTGGACACTGGCCCTCAAGTCCGCTCTTATGCCTCAAATCATTCTCTCCATGTGGACCCTTTTCTTTCAAACTCTAGTTATGGTGGAGTCTCTTCACTGTCTTAACATTTTTTAATTGTCTTTTATTGATTATACTATTATAGTTGCTCCAACTTTTCTCCCTTTGACCCCCTCCACTCACCACCCCCAAAGGCGGCAGGCAATCCCGCCACCATTGTTCATGCCCATGGGCTATGCATAGCAGTACTTTGGCTACTCCATTTCCTTCATTGTACTTAACATCCCCATGGCTATTCTGTAAACACCTACTTGTGCTTCTCCATCCCCTCACCTCTTCACCCAGTCCCTCTCCTCCCTCCCATCTGGTAGCCATCAAAATGCTCTCCATATCCACGATTCTGTTTTTCTTGTTTACTTAGATTGTTTCTTAGGTTCAATTGTTTATAGATATGCATTTATTGCCATTTTGTTGTTCATAGTTTTTTAAATGTATTTTTTATTTCTTTATTTTCTAAAGATTTTATTTATTATTTCCAGAGAGAGAGAGGAAGGGAGAGACGCAGAGAGGGAGATAGCAGAGAGACATCAGTGTTTGGTTGCCTTTCACCTGCCTCCAGCCACAGACCTGGCTGGAGACCTGGCTTGCAACCTGGTTATGTGCCCTGGCTGGGGAATCAAACCAGTGACCTTTGGGTCCACAGGCCATGTTGTTCATAGTTTTGATCTTTTTCTTAAATAAGTTCCTTTAACATTTTATGTAATAATGGTTTGGTGAGGATGAACTCCTTTACTTTTTTCTGATCTGGGAAGCTCTTTATCTGCCCTTCAATTCTAAATGACAGATAGCTTTGCTGAGTAGAGCAATCTTGGCTGTAGGTCCCTGCTGTTCATGACTTTGAATATTTCTTGCCAATCCCATCTAGCCTGAAAAGTTTCTTTTGAGAAATCAGCTGACAGTCTTATGGGAACTCCATATGGACCTGTTCTTTAGAAACCACATCCTTTTCCCCTCCTTGCACCAACAAAATCATTGGAAGCAGTAGACTGATCACATAGAGTCTTCTCTTCCTTCACTTCTTCCTCACCCCTCATTCTACAGCATCTATTTCTTGCCCTTTCTACTTCATGGAAAGGCTTTTGGTGAGGTGAGCACTGATCTCCCAAGGGCAAAATACTGTGGCTCTTTCTAGTCTTTATCATTCTGGACCTCCCATCGCCATCACACAATATTGAGTCCCTGCTCCATCTTAAAACGTCTTCCTCCTTCAATGTCTATCACGATGCATTCTCCTGGTTCTACATGCACCTGTCTGACTCACGGCCTTTCTTGTAATACCTGCCTCAGGACTCAGGACTGGCTTTGGATTGTGTAGGCTCAGTGTTACACATCATATTCTAATTCCCACTGTCCCAACTTTCCTGCTCTCACACCAGTGAAATATCCTTGATATCATTTTCAATAGCTCATGAAGATTTTTAGTAATGGCATATACCTTTTAAAAGACAATCATGACCTGGCTGGTGGCACAGTGGATAGAGCACCGGCCTATAAATCCAAAGGTTGCTGGTTCAATTCCCAGCCAGGGCACATAACCAGGATGCAAACTATGTCTCCAGCCAGGTCCCCAGCTGGAGGCAGGTGAAAGGCAACCATACATAGATGTTTCTCTCCCTTTCTGCCTCCCTCCCTTCCCCTCTCCCTAAAAATAATAAAATCTTTAAAAAAATAAATAAAATATTATTTTTATGTCACATATATAGTTTTATTTATGGAAATATTAATATATTTCCCCTTAAAGAATAGCCACAACACAGGTTAGTAGAAAAGGCCTTAGTTTAATAAAAAATGGGAACAGTAACCTTACCCTCAAAATATTTTTTTTAAATTTTATTGTTGTTGTATTACATCCATCCCCTTTCTGCTCCCCTCTGTCCCCCTCCCCACCCCAAAAATATTTTGATTAAATGAGACAAAGGTGCCAGAGTGAGCAGCACAGTGCCTGGCACAAAGCAAATGTGTGATAAATGTTTGCTGAATCTAAATCTCAAATTATCAAGTCTCCTTGGCCATCAACCAACTGGTCAGTTAGAAAAGGCAGAGTGAATCAAGGCAAGTAAAACATTATTAATCCAACAAATTGTCAGGTGACCTCAAATTAAGGTCAAAGGCTAGTATCCCTTGGCACATGCAAATAATGACATGGTCACCCTATTGTCTCTGGTAGGAGGCCCAGGACCAGCCTCCACCCTTCTCTCCACCATCCCTGCCAGCAGCAGTGAGGCCAGTGCAGAGGCCGCATTTCCTCCTTCAACTGTGACCCAGAACACCTTGGCATGCCCCTTCAGAAAGCTGCAAAACACCAGCATAAAGAAAACCAGGGGTACAACAATAAAATTTTTTAAAAAGCCGGGGGTAGATGGCCTGGATCTTGATTCATGCAAGCAGTCATTTTTGGTATTATGCAGCCAGTCTTTGAGTGCTTCTCCTCCCCAAGATAAATGAGGTCACCATGGGAGTTTGTAAATAGACGCAGGAGGTGAAACTGCCATATTTCTTTAGCTCCTATTTTTTGGCTGTCAAGAAAAATTAGCCAGTGTGGCTTTAGTAGTGCCCAAGGCAATCACGAATTTAGCACACATTACACATATCTATTGCATCTCTTCTGCTGTGTCCCTCCTTCAAAGTGGAACTTGATTGTATTGGGAAAGTATTTGTTCTTATGTAAGCTTCCTTAGTCCTTATAAAAGGTACTTACAATCTAACTGATACAGAGATGTTTACAAAATGTGATGGTGATCTTTTTGAATTCAAGAAGGACATTAATGTATAACCTGTTTTCCTAATGAGATATGGGTGTTTTGTTTTTACATTTTCTTAAAAATACAAATGTTTATAAACTTACTTATACAGTCAATACACCTTTATGATGTAAAGATTTTTTCCAAAACAATAGAACACATCATATGTTATCTTGCATGAGTCCTAAAGACTCATTTGTAGCTCTTCAAATTTTTCAAATCATTTATCTGCCTAAATATAATCTCATTCATACTTCATAGTTACTGCATTCAAAACATACAATGCCAATTAACATCTGCGCATCTTTGTTCAAAACAGTTTTATTTCAAGTGAAGTTTTCATTCAATAGTGATAGGCCATAAATTGAGATATATCTTTAAATATGCTAAATAAAATACCAAGGGCCTTTTGTACCCTTTCTTTAATGTGACTGTAAATGAAGAGGCACAAAAATACAGGGAGACAAGGAATGAAAGGACAATGCAAGACTTAGGAAGAATTCAGGAACTGACATGCCTGTATTCTTCCAGGCCAGTCATTTCATCTCAAATTTTTGAACCAGTGTCAGAAAGGGTCCCAATACAGGGCATATAGATACTTATTTTGGGCAAATTGACTGTTACTATATGCTTTCAAAAGAATAGGCAATGCACAAAGATCTAAGGCAAACAATAAAAATGTCACACAGATCCATCCTGTCCACCCACAGACAACTGTCAACATTTAAGCACAGGTCTCTCCAATTTTATTTCTCTAGGGAAACTGAGTTAATGCACACATCTCCACACAAATGACATTATGCAAAGCTGAGATCACAGTGTATATACAGCTCTTTTGCTATCAGCATTGTACTGTAAACATGTTCTCATATCATGAAATATCTTTATAATTTTCATCTTTATATATAAAATCCCATCGTATGGGTGTACTAGATTAAAAAATAACATTGAAAAAAGAACAACAGTATTCAGATTACTTTAGATTTGGATAGGGAGATTCGAAGCTGGGGAATAGTGACAGCAGTCACACAAACAAATGCAGTTTTCCTGGATACTATTTCGGTTATTGTATGGAATGCCTTGGGAATCACTGGCACTGAGGCAGAAAAGCAACAAGACATCTGTGCTCCAGGAAAAACAAAGACCAATTGATAATGTCCCAAGCTTCATGTCATTCCATGTTTTGTGCTAGGTCCTGAAATGGTTCATACTGTGTTTATGTAGGTTAAGGCTGAAGTTAAAGTGTATGTGTGCGTGTGCACATGTGTGAGCAGGCACTAGCTGCAATGAGCAGAGGTGTGATCATGGAGAACTTTGATCAAAGACGTTCTGCTTTAATCTGTTTTATATACAATGGGATCATGGGTTCTTTTGTGTAAAAGAAGGTCCTGCCAAACAGTTAAATACATACATAAATACACAGATACACATATGCAAGGTCTGTCCTGAAAGTACAGGTTGCACACGATAAATTGGCAAAATTGTAGTCTGTACATTGATGCTTCTCTCCCTTTCTTCCCCCCTCTCTAAAAATAATGAATAAAATCCTAAAAACTAAAAACATAAAGAGAGGGCCTAATATAAGAAAGCATGGTTCATTTGAATGCTGTCTTTGGAGTAGAGCTACTTCATGCATGTCAAACAGTATACATTTTGAAGATCAAGTTTTTGCAACATCAGATGGCTGACTTACTTAAAAGTCTGAAGCCAAATCAGATCACAAATTACAAGCTTACACTATGTATTCATAATTGTATATTTCCCTAGGCTATTTGGATACAGAATAAAACATACCAAAGTTTTGTTCAAAGTCTCCTCAACTTCCTAAAGGGCACATGGCCACTTTAAAATAAAGATGTAAAATTTCCTCAAAGAAGCTGAAGATATTTTTAAGACATTTTTAAAAGCTTACCTCTGAGGTGAAAAGAAATCATGGCCCAAGATTCTAGTCACAAAACCTGTTTGAGGGTAAATCCAAAGACTTCCTGGATTATTCGCAAAACATCACAGAAAGGATAAACCAACAATGAATTTCATAATTACAAGGGACTTGAGAGAGCACCTAATTCAATTTCCCTCACAAGGCAGATGCCATTTGCTCAGCAAGTTTTAGGAAACTGACATTTTGACCAACTACTCTACACCATGATAAAATACATTAACTCCTCACAACCTTATGAGGTCATTATAAAGTAGATAGTACTATCATTCCCATGTCACAGATAAAGAAAATGAGGCCCAGGTAAGTTAAATGATTTGTTCAGGGAAACATATGTAGTAGGAATCGGTGGCAATTGGATCTAAAGTCCATTCTGGCTGATGCCAACTCCAGTGCTTTTTTCTGATATGCAAACCCTGCCCATCTGGCCAGCCAGCATCTGTTCATGTGAAGTAGTCAAGTATTCAGTCTCTCGTGAATTAGGCTTTCCAATATTGGGAAGTTCTAACGATCAAGAAAGCAATAACATGCTTCCTTAGTGTATATTTACTTCAACAATGTGTGGGTTCAATCAAGAGGAGCCTTTGCTACAGGGACTCTTACTCTCAGAGTATGTGGCTAGGTTTCAATGACATCACAATTCCTTGAAAAAATATGGAAATTGTACTATTTACAAGCATCTTTTCATAGTGACAGGTCTACAACTTTGATCAGACTTTCCAAAAAAAGACAACTTGAACAGTGTAAGAGCAACCCATCTATGAAGAATGTATCACTGCACCCAATGGGAAGTGACAAGATGCCTATTCATAAACATAGTCAGCAAATACAAACCCTGGTTCTCACAAGTTCATTTTCCTTCCTTCCAGAGAGAACATGCATCTGTGCAAAAAGAGCAGGGACACAATGACATAATTCCCAATGAACAGGTTCCTACCCCACTATAGATGTGTAACAGAACTGAAGCAAGTGCTTTCACCACTAATTGTACTGGCCATAGAATCATTTATTTAAATGAAATCTCATGCTAATATGAAATTTGAGATGCAGATAAAAATAGAACTTCTCATACTGAAGGAATGATAGGTTGGCCGCAGCCTTTTCCATTCAGCTTTTTTTTGGCATCCATCTGCTACCAACTTCTTCTCTATGAAGCCCTTCATACCACTCAAGAGTATACCCATAGGGTACGCAAAGCACAACTTGAAAAATCACAAAATATAGTTGGGATGGTTAATAAGAATCCATGTATACTTCTATACTTCCCTATAGCTCTATGTCCCTGATTTCCAATATTTTAACTTACAATTTTTTTTGACTTTACAATGGTGTGAAAGCAATACACATTTCCTGGACTGTTGCTATGTGAGCCACAAGTCCCAGTCAGCTACCCAATTACAAGGGTAAGCAACCAATACTCTACAGTGTACAGTCTTGCCAGCATTGTTTTGTCTACTGCGTTCTGAGCATACTTAATGTAGGCTAGGCTAAACTATGATGTTCAGTAAATTAGGAGTATTAAATGCATTTTCAACTGATGGTGGCTTTATGGAAATATAACTCCTTCGTAAGCTGAGGAGCATCCATCCTATACCTAAGTAACAAATGAGCACATAATGTGTTCCCAGCGAGGTTGCACAGAGAAGTTGTTAGGGACTGAGGGTGAGTGAATGAATCAAGGAGAGGGTGCCATAGACAACTGAGGATTTGGCTTGGACATTGGGAGGCCTAGACAAGAAGGCAAGCATCAGCCAAGTTACTGAGCACCTAAGGAGTTTTGATATACCAGTAGTGGCAAGAGGGAGGGAGCTCATGTTTGTATTTTGCAGCTCCCTGCTCCCTGCTCTTTTGGGGTCTGAATTACAGAGAAGTCATGACAACTGAGACGGATGGATGTTTCTTTACTCATTTCTTTACCACCTTCCTGCTTGCAGTTAATAACCTTGCAGTTTCAGAAGCCAGCTCATACACATTTCAAAAGAACAGAGGAGGACTTCAAGGGACTTTCTGTTCTTCTTTGAATTTTGTGGTACCAAGGAAGAACTGGGCTTATTTGTCAGCTCACCTTTTTCGGCCTGGTGGCATAATTAAAAGACTAGAGTCAGAGGATCTGATTATCCTCAGAAAGAAATGCATCTGAAATTCAGGGGCTAATTTAGAGAGATTTGTGGGCCTTCCTTTTCCCTTCCACTCTGTAGGGCAACTTCCAGCTTGCATTTTGATTATATCAAAACAGAGCAAAGTTAGAATTTATGGCAGTCATTGCTTTATTAAATCAATTCTTTGTCTATATCTTTTTGTTGCAGAAGGGTATGGTGTAAATAAGCAATGTTAATAGTAGCAATAGAAATCTTTACATTTATTCACAAACCCTGAGAAAGGAAAAAGCCAGAACATTCACACTTACCCCAAAGGGGTATATCATTTTTGACATTTGAATTTCACAAATTTTTATCAATCACACACTTAGATGTAAGAAAATTTCCACCAGATGGCTACAAGGCTTACATTACTAGCACCATTTTAGAGATGATGAAGTCAAGGCTCAGTGATCAGCCAACATGTGCAAAGTAACACTGTTAGGAAGCAGCCAGGTAAGAAATTCTAACTCCAAGTTCAAAGCCCTTTCCAATATACACAGCTGCTTTCTTTTTTTTTTAATCCTCACTCGAGGATATGTTTCTTTAAAAGTTAAGAGAGGGAGGGAGGAAGGGAGGGGGAGAGAGAGAGAGAGAGAGAGAGACAGAGAGAGAGACAGAGAGAGACAGAGAGAGAAACATTTATGCAAGGGAGAAACATCAATTGCTGTCTCTCATACATGCCCCAACCTGGCATCAAGCCTGCAACCTAGGTGCCCTGACTGGGGATCGAACCTGTGAGACCTTTTGGGGTATGGGTGACACTCAAACCAACTGAACCATCTGGCCAGGGATACACAGCTGCTTTCTTACAAGGAAATAAATGAAATCTTAATGACAAAAAACCCATGTAAACAACATGACATTTCATGACACCTACCCTTGTGCTTCTACTGAACTATCATACTTCAGGCACTGCTACCCCACCCCACTTCATGACAAAGTGAGTGCAGTACAGGGCAAAGCCCCAGAAGCTCCTTTGGAATAGGCAGCCCTCTTGGAATCATTCAAACTCCCAACTAATACGACCTTTTGTTGCCCAGAGCAAGTGTGAACTAACAGTGAAAATTAGTTTGGGATAAGCTGATTTCTCTTCATTGCTGCATGTCCTGTTATCCCTGACATAACACCTAAACAGCAGGGAAAATTAATGTCCAGCTACGGAGTCTACATGCTACTTGTGCTTCTCTCGTCATCCACTGATTATGGCTGTTCGGCTCCCCAAATGACTTCCATCAGCATTACCAACACTTACCTACTGCCTTTCAAACATGGAAACAGCTTATAATTACAATAGTAAATTGTATTTATTGAGTTTTGACTCTGTGCTAGCCCCTGTGGTCAGTGCTGGGAATTCAGTCACAAATAACTCGGTCCTGGAGGTCTATGATCTGGGAGGAGAGTCAGATGTTAACCAGCTACTCACGATTCTGTGGGAGAAGTGGCCCAATAGGAAAAGCAGCCACAGTGTGGAAATAAGTCTGAAGACTCAGGGAGAAGTTCTAGTAGGAAGTGAAATCTAAGCTGAAACATGACTTGAACGAGGGAAGGAGGGAGAGAATATGATCCCAACAAAGAGAATAGCATGTATGAATCCCAGGCAAGGGAGAAAATGTTCTAGAAATGGAAAGAAGTACATTATGACTAAACTAGGAGGAGAGGGAGTGGTAAATGGTTTGAGAGCTAAAGAGATAAACAGGTTCCATTTTTATTTTGTTTTATTTTTAAAATACTTTTATTTATTTATTTTTAGAGAATGGAGAAGAGGGGGAGAGGGAGAGAGAAACATTAATGTGGGATTGCCTCTCGCACACCTCCAACCGGGGACCAGACCACAACACAGGCATGTGCCCTGACTGGGACTCAAACCAGTGACCCTTTGGTCTGCAGGCCAGTGCTCAATCCAGTAGGTCACACCAGCCAGGGCTTACTTTTAGCGGGCTTCATAGGCCATGTGATGCCTGGAGCATAATGGGGAGCCACTGAAGCCAATGGCCTGTTGTTCAGTCTCCATCATTCACAGGTAGCAAGGTATAGTTCAAGTATCCTGAAGACTGGGTTTATGTCCTTTTTTTCAATAAGTACTTGCTTTGTTTATTTTTCTACCCTTATTTACTTTGCTTAAAGGGAAGCCCTCTGAGGACAGATTGGTTTTCTGAGTGTCTTTATCATGGTGTGTGTGTATGGTGTGTGTGTGTGTGTGTGCGTGTGTATTGAGGACAAGGGGTAGAATTAAGATTAATTTTTACATATCCTTTTTTCCAATTTTTAAAAGGCTGTTACTCTTCCTTTTTGGAAACACTCTACATTTTATTGAATGAAAATTGTCAAAAGTGGTACAAATTTTCAGTTATACATATGTACTGGGGATGCAATATACCACATGATCACCACAGTGAATGATGTATGGCCTATGCAAAAGTTGCTAAGAGAGTAAATCTTAAAAGTTCTCATCACAAAGAAAAATATATTTCTCCTTTTTTGATATCTACATGAGAACATAAACATAATTTATTGTGATAGTCCCTTCACAATATATATAATTGAAGTCATTACCTTAAACTTATACAATGCTGTATGTCAATTATATCTCAATAAAACTGGGGGTGGAGCAAAAAAGCAAAGTCCAATTATAAAATGGCAAGTTATTTTAATAGGTAATTCCTCAATAACACAAAACCTTATTGGGAAAAAGCATATAAAAAGATTCTCACCATTATTAATGATTAGTAAATGCAAATTAAAAGTACAATGACAAAATAAACAAAAACCCTGAACAGAGAAATTAGTACCTCATACTTTGCTTTTGGGAATTCAAAATTGTATAATCAAGCCAAAACACATAACCAGGCTGCAAGCCAGGTCTCCAGCTAGGTCTCTAGCCAGGTCCATAGCTGGAGGCAGGTGAAAGGCGTACATTGATGCTTCTCTCCCTCTCTGCCTCTCTCCCTGCCCTTCTCTCTTAAAGTAATGAATAATAGCCCTGGCTGGTGGCTCAGTGGATTGGTGCCCCACTGTGAACCCAGAGGTCACTGGTTTGATTCCCAGCCAGGGCACATAACCAGGTTACAAGCCAGGTCTGTAGCTGGAGGCAGGTGAAAGGCCACCATACATTGATGTCTCTCTCCCTCTCTGCCTCCCTCCCTTGCCCTCTTTCTAAAAATAATAAAATATTTTTAATTATATAATCATTTAAGAAAACAGTTTCATGGCTTCTAATAATGTTCAACATACACTTACCATATAATTTATAATCAGGGCCCAGAGCAAGATGCCCCAAGATATTCTTTAATGGCCTATTGATCATTTTGAATTGAAGTTACCTAGAAACAGACAATGCAAGAAGAGCATGCTAACTTCTCTGTTCCTCTAAAAGTAGATTAATCTTAAGTATGAAAGAGGTTCTCTCCACACCTGGAGACATGTCTTATCTCTAAATAACTTAGACCCAATAAACCTGATTAAACTGATGCTCTGTTCAATTAAAAAGCAAAAGAGCCCTGGCTGGTGGTGCAGTGGATAAGGTACCAGCCTGTGAACCAAAAGGTCTTTGGTTCAATTCCCAGCCAGGGCACATAACCAGGTTGCAAGCCAGGTCTCCAGCCAGGTCCTTAGCTAGAGGCAGGTGAAACACACCCATACATTGATGTCTCCCTCTCCCTCTCTGCCTCTCTCCTGTCCCCTCTCTCTGAAAATAATAAATAAAATCTTTAAAATAAATAAATGAAAATAAAAAGAAAAAGAACAATGGGAATGTTTTCATAGTAACAACACAAAGGTCAGTGTATTCTATTCTCTCTGCAGCAGGAGTGACCAGTACTATGCCATTTGTAGTATCAATGCATTGAAGTATCCCATGGCAGTGATCAGACCCATTACGAACACTGAATGGGCCTGGTCTGGATTTGCATCATCTCTCAGCCTGTCAATCCATCTGTTGCCTCATTTCACAGATCATCTCAAACTACCTCAATAAATACAGAATGACAGTGTGACTTTAAAAAACAGGTAAAAAAAATTAGGAGGAAGTTTAAATTAGAATGTCACTAACATCAAGTCCAGACCAGAAATGCACTCAAAACTGTGCACCATGAAGTCCTACATAGCTGTAGGAGAATGCCCTGAATTGGTTGTGAGCATCCCAATGGCCAAAGCAAAAGTACCCAATCAGTTGTAAAAGCAATCCTCAGCTTTAGCTAAGGAAAAAGAGCTTCCAAAAAATTACACTCACATTAGAAAAATTTACTTCCTGAGAGTGGGGCCATGCCTTCATTAATATTTCTAACATGGAGTCATATAGATCCATTCTTCAGTGGGTCTGGCCAGTGAATAACAACATTTCATATGCCCATAAGTTAGAAAGCACATTAGTTGCTTGTGAGAAATAGAGATTTTCTTGGCAATGAGGATAGAGAGAATTCCCTCCCTTCCATGGGTTCTCTTAAAAAGTGTAGAATGTGATATGGTGACAATGCTCCCAACACCAACCATTACTAACACCAACACAATGACAGGTCTCTGATGAATAGGTCTAGTAAGAGGTTCCATTGGAAAGTCCAGTGCCTAGTGCTGAGATACGTTTCACAGAAGATGAGCTCAGGAGGCTTGAGATACATGAGAGAGAGAGAGAGAGAGAGAGAGAGAGAGAGGGAGGGAGGGAGGGAGGGAGGGAGGGAGAGATATCTGATATGTTCACTTCATTCACAAAGAGCATTTCTAGTGGAACAGAGAGAAAAATGTAGGTTTTTTCTTTTTTTAACCCACTGACCCCAAAGGAGAGCCTTTGGAAACTCCAGCACACTTCTCAGAAGCCAGGCAATGTTCCATGCGCAGTAATTCTAGATGATATGTTTAAGGTATTAGAGATATAAAATGTCCTTTGTTTGCCAAGGGACCAGTAAGTAAACATTAAAAGTCATTTTTATGTCAAGCAAATACTTAAGGATCTCAGGAAAATTCACTGGTGTTCTATAGAATGATAGCACACCTGACCTATGAAATAGGGGAAGATTTGAGAATTCTACTGATTGTGACCTTGGCCAGTGCAACAGAAACACTCTTGCATCACAAATGGGTTTAAGCTTGTGGGTGACAGAGCTCCAACTTTTAAAATGTGTTTTCAAAATTACATAACTGCTCACATGCTGTCACATGCATGATATGCTGTCACTTCTCAAAGCCACCCTCTGCTCGAAGCTGGAAAGTCAGGCCTCTGGGGGTCTCCACAAAATCTACTCTTTCCTCCCCTTTCTGAGTCCCATGGGGTTTGATTAGCCATCACCCCACAGCTTGCTTCCTCTTTTGTTATACTGTGTCACTTTGAAGAATATCCACCAGCATTTTCAAGTGTTATTAGTCCTAAGATACAATTTTTTTTTGCTAGTGGAATTTGACCTAGAAGTCAAATCTTTTCGCTGGTTGAAGGAAGACCATCCTTTTGTCCTCGCCAAAGACTGAGGTCTGTGGGGTGCTCAGCTTGAAGACACCACCTTGCAGCAAAGCACAGGTTTAGGGCTGAAGCCCTGAAAGGGAATATAGGCTCAGATCAAGTAGCTCCAATAAGGACATCTGCTCTACCATCTTTGGACAGTGTTGCAACTTGACTCTTCATCACCTATCTGTCCCATAACTGCCTGCAACATGGCTTCCTTCAGTCGCCTCTGTACAGTGCATGGTGTTAAGTGGACACTGACCTTGGCGTCAGGAGATCTGGGTTCCATCCAGAGCTGCCTCTTTGATCAGCTGTGGGCAAAACCTTTTCAAATCTGACCTCACTTTCTCTCTATATACAATGAAGAAAAGAATTTCTTCCTTGTTCATGAACCTTCTATAGGACTTAGAATAAAAAAATCTATGGAAATAAAAGGGTATTGGACTAGTTTCTTATTGCTGCTGTAAAAAAAAAAAAAATGACTGCATGTATAAAACAATACATATTTATTCTCTTCTAGCTCCAGATGTCAAAATTCCAAAATAGGTCGCACAGGGCTGAAAGCAAACTGTCAGCAAGACTGCATTCCTTCTGAAGGTTCTAGAGGAGAATTCTCTTCCTCCCTTAATTTTTGCAGTTTCTCAAGGCCACCATATTCCTTGGCACATGGCCGGACCTCCATCAGACCTCTGCTTCGGTTTTCATATCTCCTTCACTGACTCTCCTGCCTCCCTTGGTCCCTTACACAGACCCTTCAGATTACAGTGGGGCCACTCACATAATCCAGGATAATCTCTCCATCCCAAACTTCTGTGAATTCCTTTTATCACATAAAGTAACAGACTCATGTGCTCTAGGGTGAGGTGCTGCACATGTTTGGGGGTCATTATTCAGCCTACTGCATGGGATCTACACCCCATCGCTCTCCACCCTGCTCTGTGTGCTAGAAGGCTAATCTCAGTGGACTACATAAATATGGCTTCCTTCCCCTCTGGCTTCCCTTTTGGTTTGGCACATACGAGGCTGGCAAGAGAGAGAATAAAGGGTGGGGTATATATGGCCCCACTGCCAGATTCCTTGGTGATGAGCTACAGGTTGGTACTTTCTGTGTTCTTCCACTGAAGGCCATGGGACTGACAACAGGCCTTTTCCAAACAGCTACCACTTTCCAGGCTCTGTAGGAGGCCCCGGGCCCAGCCATATCAGGGCAGTGGGTGATAACTGCTCCCTGGCCTTGCCCAGGAATGCTTTCCCCTCCCTCGTTGGTTTCCTTTAACCATTAACTCTAAACCTTGACCACAGCTTTCTAGAAGACCTCATTAAATTATCCTCTAGTTACTCCTTTGTGTGGACCTACTGCCTATATCATGCTGGGACCCTGACTGGTAAAAACACTGAGATTACTTTTGAAAGTGTTACCATGGCCATCTTTTAAAAATCTGCTTACCTGCCTTCACTCCCTTGACCTCTCTAGAATATCCAATAATGAAGGATGGGGTGTATTTTTCAAAATAATCAGGGCGTTGTGTTTCTATTAGCTCTTTGGATAAGCCAAGCTATTCCTATTAAGATCTTTCTACATGCTGTTCACTCTGAATGAAGTGCTTTGTCCATTGCTAGTTTCTTCTCAGTTCAGTTCAGTTGCTCTTTCTTAAAAGAAGCCCTTCCTGATCCTTCCGTTTAAAGCAAACAAGTACTATGCTCTATAGTAGCAATGCTTGTTTCCTTCATAACTTTTGCACCATCTGGGCTTATTTAATTAAGTTGTGTGTCTCCAGGAAAGCAAGGGGCCAGCTCTGTCTTATTGCCCACTGTACCTCCAGGGCTGAGCACAAGACGTTAAAAAATGTTTGTTTGGGAACGACAGGCAGAAGAGGGAAAGGACTATGACTTGCACAATGTCATTAAATATTTTATCTCATTTAATTTTTTGAATAGTCATGTAGATAAGTAGATATCGAAGTCAATTTACAGAAAAGAAAGCCAATCCTCCATGAAAGTAAGTAATTTGCAAAATGTTAATCAGTTTGTAAGAGTGGAAATGAGGTTTGAAACCAGGTATCTTTTACTCCAAGGCTTTTACTTTAAAAAGCTAACATTAAGCCCTGGCTGGTGGCTCAGTGGATTGGTGCCAGCCTTCGAACCCAAAGGTCACTGGTTCGATTCCCCAGCCAGGGCACATAACCAGGTTGCAAGCCAGGTCTCCAGCCAGGTCCGTAGCTGGAGGCAGGTGAAAGGCAACCATACATTGATGTCTCTCTCCCTCTCTGCCTCTCTCCCTTCCTCTCTCTCTGGAAATGATGAATAAAATCTTTTTTAAAAAGCTAAGTTTATTGAACACTTACTTTATGCCAACCCCAGACTAAATGTTTATATACATTCTCTCATTCTCATTCTTACTACAACCCTACAAAGTGGTAATCATTATCCTCAATTAACAACGGGAAACTAAGGGTCAGAGACTTGCTGGGGGTCACACAACTAGGACGTAGTGAAGTCAAGATTTGAGTCCAGCTGGGTCTGACTCCAAATCCCTTTTGTGTGTGTGTGTGTGTGTGCCAGGAGGTGCTACAGCCCTTAGAGCAGTGTCGGGAACACTGCAGTCTAGCACGAGGTAAGGGTTACCTAGAAATAGCTTATCCCATCATTTTCCAGATAGGAAGACAGAGGAACAGCTAGGCTTGATTTGTGAACAACATGTTGTAACCAGAAGAGAGAGAAAACATAAACTTTCAACTCCTAATTTGCTCCTATACTCTCTGTCAAAAGAAATGAGCCAACAATTGGAAAAGGCAAAACCAAGGTAGTTTGGAAGAGGACAACAGTAAGGGCAAGGCAAGGCTAAACAAGGAGACTGGAAAAGAAGACCTGGCTATCCTAATTGATTTCAATTCCACTGGGAAAGAAGGGGGGATGTTGTGTTGCTCACCCTAGGATGGCAACTATCACATAGCAGGCCCTCTGCTGGCATTGTATGAATGAATGAGTCAAGTCTGCTGGCTCACTTAGAAGGGTGTCCTAGGCAAAGAGAGCTCCGGCGGATTAAATTTCTGAGTGCCCCTTCATAATCTGAGGAAAAGTGAAGGATGCGAGATGTATCAGAAAACTAGGGATGGGCGAATGATTTTCAAAAAGTTTGAATATTTATACTTTCAAATAAATGAAGTGAGTCCAATGGGATATTTTTCCAGAGCAGTTTGTTTAACAGGGTGGTTTTGGGGAGGGCTTTTCCATGAGGAATCCTAGTGTTCGCCAGCTTTTGGTACATTATGTGAGCATTTACTGTGTGCATGGATTGCACTAAGTATTTTAATAAGTATCATTATTGCTCTCTTTTCACCTGGTGAGGAAAGTGAGGCACAGAGAAGCTGAGTTCCTTGTCCCAGTATGACATTAGTGCCTGGTCACCATACCATATCACCATGGTAACTAAACCTGCCGAGGAAGTTGGTGGCAATCGCCAGTCCTATGGATCAAGTAAGAGACTCACAGAATAAGGAATTGGGTTTCACCGAAGCATTACTTGTGTGAGGGGAGTTCAGAGATGGAGGGCAAAACAGATGCTCTGCAGCTAGGAATACAATGTAGACTAGATGGCAACATCAAAAGAAACTAAGAACCAATATCCATAGAGAAAAGTGCGGATAGGGGTGAATCAGAACTTGTCTAAGAAAACAGAAGCTCAGACAAACTTGAGTAGACCAATAAGATACCTATGTCACAACAACGGTGTTTTTCTATTAGCCTCCTATTATGTGGAATAGAATGGGCATATCTCTTTTCTATGATAACACATTTAAATGAATGAGATAGAACTCAAAGAATTAGCTAGAAGGGTGATATGTATATAAAAGAAAGGATGTTCTTGGCCCTGACTGGTGGCGCACTGGTTAAGGTGCCGGCCTGTGAACCCAAAGGTCGCTGGTTCGATTCCCCAATCAAGACACATAACCAGATTGCAAGCCAAGTCTCCAGCCAGGCCTCTAGCTGGAGGCAGGTGAAAGGCAACCATACATTGGTGTCTCGCTCCCTCCCTGCCTCTCTCCCTCCCCATCTCTAAAAATAATAAATAAATAAATTTTTAAACATAAATCAAAGAAAAGATGCTCTTTCATGGTGAGCTTGTCGAAACAAGAATTATTTAGCCTGAGTCTCTTCCATAAGATAGACTTCTCCCACTGACACCCAAAATTATAATCTGGATAACTTTCCTTTTTTATTAATTACATGTTTTCACTCACTTAACTAAGCACTTTCTATTTTCAGCACTGTGCTTGGCCACATCTCAGCTTTGCTCCTCCACCTAAACTCAAGTACTTGAATAAAACTCAATGGCTTGAATAACTTTAATTCTGTGTTCTAGTTGTAATCATGGTTCCTAACTTTTCTCAGGTAACCCTAATGGGTCTTTCTGAGTTACATTAATCACACCAACTTTGAGTTTAACTTCATGAAAAACCCAGCATTTGAACAAAGCGTCACAGCACTTACTGATTGTGGTTGAAAAAACCACGTGGAAAATGGACTGCCAGAATTTGTCCAAATTTTCAATACCAAAGCACAAAGGCATTTACTCACTAGAAAAAAGTGATGCCCATTCACCTGTCAAAAACACTCAGAAATTATTGGTGATATTTAGTAGCCCAGCATAAATGGGAAATATCCTGGACATTCAATCATATGGGTAAAACTACTGACCTGTCAGAATATTCCATCATGGTATTTGACAACACTGGGCATTTGACCATTAACTTGAAGAACAGGTATGTCTACATGACCCAAGAGTTTAAAGGAAATTTACACAGAATAATAAAGGAGGCATTGTTACCTGTGCCTATTTCCATTTGAAAGGCTTGAGCTATGATTTATCTATACAATAGTGCTGTTATTCTTAGCAAGAGATGGCATTCTCTGTGGCCCACACTAGTGTAGTACCTGCTCATGCATAATGTGGGTTTAGGGCAAGTGGGGGCAGATCCATAAGAAATGAGTCATTTGGACCAGGAGTCATTCTGAGAACTCCTGGAGTGTTGCACTAATATGATATCCCAGGCAGTACCTGACAACAGTTTAGTGGAGTAGGTGAAGATATAATCAGCTCATTAGGAGTTTAGGGGCAGAGTCATTTATTACATGATGATGGTAACTCTCTCAGTTGTAAATTAAAATGGACAGATATAATGATGGCAGTGTACACTGCCTACATAGTAACACCACTTATGCAAAATATTCCATTTTAATAATAAAGTACAGCTAATGATTCTGTTAGGTTTCTTAATTTAAATATTATTTTAAAAAGACAAATGGTCCGCTATAACTTATTCAATTTTGTGCTGTGCTCATCTCAACTGAATTATGTGTAATTTTTTTGGACATGGCCCTTTAAATATTTTATGAACTGACAAAATGTGAGCCTGGGTTCACTTATCATCGAAAGACGCCACCATATAATGTTAAATTTGTATTTCAGAGAATTGGGTGTTTAAAGGTAGCATGGATCCTGATTGGTGCATTACTTCATTTTTAAAAATCTATCCACAGCTTTTGGAATCTGAACCTACAAAAGGCAGACAATGTTCCTTGATGCTTGTTGCACTCCCTGCTATATTACAGGTCCTCAATAAGCTGGTGTGGTTAATGTAATTTAATAACTGACATGGATGTCAGTTGTTTTTTCCCAGCTGTGTGTCATCTGTTGTGGAAGGGAGGGGTGCTCTGTTTCCCTGTCCTATGTGTACATGTCAAGGGACATCAGCTGGGGTAATAGTCCTGACTTCTTACCCACCTGTGACTACTCCACAAAGTTACTCCACTAGAATAACTACTCCACTAAGAGGGGGAGTAAGTGATCTGACTGGTGGGACATACTCATTGGGCTACACTTTCCATCAGGGACACCTAACTTATAATTAGAAGGTCAGGGGTGTAGAAAACAGCTTGGTGGTTTCTTAAGAGGTTAAACATAAAATTACCGTATTACCAGAGATTCCAGTCTTAGATATATACCCTAAAGAATTGAAAGTAATATTCAAATAGATACTTGAAAACAAAGTTCATAGCAGCACTATTCACAATAGCCGAAAAGTGGAAACAACTCAAATGTCCAGGATGAATGGGGAAACAATGGACGTGAAGGCACTTTGAGGATAGGATGGAGTAAGATAGCAGACACTTCTCACCACAGATCTAAAGCCAAATGCCCCCTTCAGCATTATTCATAATAATGTTAGTGCCTGTCTCCATCCATTTGCCTTTTGAATTTTATTTCTCAACTAACTTGAAAAAGATGGAATGAATTGTTATTAGGATCCCCCAGCCCCATCAACAACACTAAAAAACTTGACAAGCATGGCTCCTGTGCCTTCATCCAATTTAATGATTTCAAGATTGAATGGTAGAGTTAATGATAGAGACAGGCCTATAGACCCTCTTCCATTACAGCCCATCCTCCAGGGTCTACAAACGAAGACCGAGTATATGTTCAGAGAGTACAACAATGAAGGAAGCAACTTGTCTACCTCAAAACACTGGAATGATGTAGACACAAAGACCTCATTCAGCATTCTTCTAGTTCAGTTATTAAAACTGCTCAGGTATCCATCTTGTGGGGTCTGAGAGGCAGGCCCAAGGTTACCCTGTGAATTAGTGGTCAAGACAGAATCAATAGAATGAATTCCTTAGCTACTCAAAGTCCTTAAACTATGTATAAAGCACATCATCATTATGCCAACAATCTCTGGGTTATGTTTTCTTAATAATCGAAGAATGCATCTATGTCACTGTGTTGCACATCTTCTCAGGTTCCAAACATTACAAGGTTTAACACTGGCTTTAGAGCCTATAGAACTGGATAAAGATGCTGGCTCTGCTAGTTATGGGCTGCATGATCTCAGACAAGTTAGTCAATCTCATGGAACCTCAATTTCCTCACCTGTAAAATGGAGATAATAGCATTATTGAGCTCTTATTAATAAGCAAATGTATTCAAAGATCTTAGCACACACTGGATGCTTCCTGGCAGTTAGTTTACTCTTTCTGTAATGGGGCTTTTCCTTGGCCTTTAAAGTGGCATTATTTATATTTGAAGAGCTTTTTAGCTTTTCTAAAAATTATACTGGTTTTCACCTATGTGGCTCATTGTAATGTTTCTGACAATACAGAAGTAACTAAAGTAAAAGTAATAGCATTCTCCTCCCTCATACAATAATGGCCCTGGAGGTAACCACCATAAACAGTTTTGTGTTTATCTTTTCATATAAAAATTATATATATCATATATATATATAAACAAAATGAGATCCATACTATACATGGAATTCTAAAACTTGCTTATTTTATTTAATTATATAGAGTGGACAGTCTTCCAATTTTGTAGACCACTAGATCTAGGTCTACAACAACGTTTTTTTTAGCTGTGTATTACTACAAAGTAGGAAATTATCACAATTTATTCAACTACTTCCTAGAGGGGAATGGGGGGAGGTAGAAGAAGGCAAAAGGGGTCAAATATGGTGACAGAAGGAGACTTGACTTTGGGTGGTGAACGCACAATGCAATATAAAGATGATGTATCATAGAATTGTACACTTGATACCTATATAATCTTAATAAGAAATGTACCTCAATAAATTTAATAAGATTTTAAAAATACTGCCACACTAATCTCCCAATAGGATGTAGTTAGTGGCACCCTCACCAGTAGTGTAGGACAGCACTTTTGCTCCATACCCTTGACAGGTATAAATGTTCCTGCTGTGTTTATTCAGGCCAGTGTAATAACATTTCATTTTAAGGTGCTGTTACCTGTTGATTAGCGGAAATGAGAGCCTGTTCATCTTTGTATTTTGTCTATAAATGTTCATTTAGGTTACTTCCAGTTTTTTAATATTCCAAATAAGTGCTTCAATAAATTTGTATTTTCTCTTTTAAACTGCCTGTTCAGTTCCTTTGCTCATATATGCATTGGGTAGTTCCTTTGTCTTAGGAATTTGTAGACATTATTTTGTGTCTTAACGATAGCAACCTTTACACTGCCAGATGTATGCAAATATTTTACCCCAATTGATTAGTTTGTAATAAAATCTTTGAGTTTTTTCTCAAAATAATCTAGATCCATGTCTTGCTTAAGGAACACCACCTTAAGGTCACATACACATTCTCACATTCTCTTACTCTGCTTTTTAATACTTTGACGGGTCTCTTCTTACATTTCAACTTTAATACATTTAGAATGTATCTTTGTATATGTTGTAAAAAAGAGGTTCTGTTTTTGTATTATAACATCATATATTGAAAAATCCACTATTTCTTTACAGACTTGAATAATTTCTGTAGCATATAGCTGGTCCCCATATAAACTTAGATCTATATTCTCAATTCTGACCTATTTATGGATTTGTTCACAGTTGGCTCTATATCATACTTGTTTCTTTATAGTCAATTTAATATCAACTTAATATCCCTCCCACTTCTTCTCCATGATGTCCATATTTTATTTCTGTATTAACAAGAGATGCTAGCATATTTACTATTGCATATAAACTTCAGAACTGCAATCTCAAATTTAAAAATGTCCTAAGTGTTTAAGATAATAATTCTTGCCATGTATGGACATGATATGCCTCTGACTTAGAAGAGGTCTTATTTTCTGTCATTATATTAAAATGTTATTATTTTTCACACAGATTATATCTTTTAATTAATTCTACTTCTGGGTGACTATTAAGTCTTTTTTTTTTTTAAAGATTTTATTTCATTATTTTTAGAAAGAGGGGAAGGGAGAGAGGCAGAGAGGGAGAGAGACATCAATGTATGGTTGCTTTTCACCTGCCTCCAGCCACAAACCTGACTGGAGACCTGGTTTGCAACCTTGTTATGTGCCCTGGCTGGGGAATCGAACCTGCGACCTTTGGGTTCGCAGGCCGGCACCTTATCCACTGTGCTACCAGCTGGGGCTAAGTCTTTATATTAATGGGATTTTGTCTGTTTTTTTTTCTGACTGGTAAGTACTATTATAAATGATATCAATTAATTTTTTATATTTATTTTGCAATGAGTCACCATATTAAATTCTTATTCACTTTGAAGAATTTATAGTTGAATCTTTGGTTTTTATAGATATATCATACTCTGATACTGCATTCAATAATGATAATTTTGTCATTTTTCCTGTTTATAAAATCAATTTCTTTTCCTTCACACATGATTGCCTCTTAGACAATGTTGCATAACAGTGATGATGGGGGAATCCCTGTATTATTCCTAATTTTAATAAATGTCATTTGTATTTCTCAATTTATTATCATGTTTACCATTGGCTTATAGTAATCATATTTCATCATGTTTAAGAGGCAACTTTTCATTCCAATTTTTATTTAAAATTGAACATTCATTCCTGATTTTTATAACTTTATATTTGCCTTCTATCTGCTGATTATATGGCTTTTATGCTTTAAATCTATCATGATGATAGTTTTCCAATTGTTGAACCAACCTTGCATTCTTATAATAAACTTAATAAAGTGTCACTCATCCCTCCTACCATTCCCTCTTCTCTGCCCAAATGCCAACCTAAGTCCATGAAAATAAATGGGTTAATAGGAACCTACATATCCAGGAGTATCACAACACTGGTTGGTGTATTGCCCCTATCCTTTCTAGACTCTGCTCTGGGTACAGTGGAGGCTACTCTGTGTTTCTTAGATTTTTCAGACTGGGAACTTTCCATGAGTCACAATGGCAGCTGGGCTTCTGAAGGAAGCTGCTCTGAGTTTATCATCTGCCTACGCAAATGTTATTTCTATCTTGCTGACTGAATGAATTCTCATAATTCAGCCATACGTAGCACAGATGGCCATAAGTTTTAGGATCTCATTGCATTCCTTCTGACTTCTAGGATCAGTGCATTTGGTTAATGGGCAGTCAAGAGAACAGTTTGGGCTATGTTTTGGGGTAAGACTGGTGTGAACACTTGGGAGGGATCCAAATATTTACCTGTCATAGTTCAAAGCCCCATCAATTAACATCTTTCTCATCCTCAATGTCAACAAATGTGTCAAACAATGCATTGCAACATATCTTTACCACATTTTACTTTTCTAAAAACAGTCTCCCAGATGATAGATCAGACTCCCTTTCTCTCACTCATTACATATGACATACATAGCTAACTCTACAGACAGTGTGTTAGACTCTTAGAATTCCACATAAGTCAGAAATCTGCTCTCAACTCAATCAATCTAGTAAGAAGCAGGCATGGTGCTTGCTTCAGCATTACATATACTAAAATTGAAACAATACAGGAAAGATTATCATGGCCCTTGCACAAGGATGACATGCAAATTTGTGAAGCATTCCGTATTTTTAGTGGGATGAATGATGGAGTACAACAGTAAAATAAAAAGAATTGGTACTTAAAAACAAAAAGAAAGAAACATGCATGTGTTAACAAATCAATGTGATATGAGATAAGGTGTAATAAAAGAAAGACATACAGGACCCATGTCCTTCTGATCTTCCTACCTTTGCCTCCATCTTGGATACAATATCTGACTTGGCTTCACTTGTCCTAAACAAGAGCTTCACTCATTCAAGACACTACCTTCCAAAATGCAGTAACATACTAAGAAGAGCAGCTCATCATCACTATCCCCGACAGTACCTATCACAGAACCTTGCACTGTTACCAGCAGGCATCCTATCTATGCTATGGATTGCATGAATGGCATGAATGCAGTAAAATGTCAAAAGCAGTAGAGCCTATAGAGGAAGGGGGCAAAGGCAAAATGAAGGAGTAGGTAAATAGATAAACAGACTGACGATAAATGGAGAAACAAATAAAAGAATCACTAGTGGCGCAAAGTTCTCTCCCCCATGTAAAATGACATTAATAGTACCATTGCCACTCAAAGGGAGGCCACTAGATTCTAAAATGTAATGGGTAATACGCCTCCAGTTTATATTCTTGGGTGCATCCTGACAAAATTTAGATTTCTGCTTTCGTACATGCAAGGTTTTTTTTTTTTTTTTAGTCACTTAGAAATGGAATAGCTCAGAAGAACCATTTTCAGACATAGTTAATTCGGATTGCCTAAAATAACTCTATGCCTCAAATAAACCAGGCTTTACTATATGTCTATAAAAAAAATGACCAGCACTCATACACACACATCTTCTCAAGCTCTTCCTCACGTCATCCTGTGTGTAAGTGTGAGAAACACTGCTCCAAATTGTAATTGTTCACTGTCTAATTCAATAAGCTTTCTGCTACCTGGCATAGGTCAGCAATGGCAGGTATGAATTAATCAAACATTTTACTTACTGGAGACCATCAAATATACTTAGATCTCTGCTAAATCTAGTACACACAGATATGAATGTGCAACAGGAAAATCATATTAGGTCAAACTCAGCCTTCCTTTAATGAGTCAGATGCTCTGTTGAATCCAGTAGTCCAGGTGGAAGAAATACCTAGGTAGTAGAGTGGGTATACCTATTACTATCATCATTCCAGCCTAAGGATGGGCTAACATATCAGTACTTGAAAATGGTAGAGACATCTCCTTGGGTTATTCATATACTGTAGAACCTTAAAACTCAAAAAATCACCTGGCTGGTGACTCAGTGGATAGGTGCTGGCTTGCGAACCCAAAGGCCACTGGTTTGATTCCCAGCCAGGGCACATAACCAGGTTGTAAACCAGGTCTGTAGCTGGAGGCAGGTGAAAGGCAACCATACATTGATGTTTCTCTCCCTCCCTAACTCTCTAAAAATAATAAATTAAAAACTTAAACAAAACAAAACAGAAAACCTTAAGGATCACTTAGTTTAGGAATTTTCAGTTTTCCTCAGGCCTTGGAACCCTTTATTTAAATAAAACCCTGAGAAAAGCCTCCATGTATAAACTAGTAGAAACCAGAACTGCTTGGGTCAGGGTTAGGGATTGAGGTGTCACAGCGCCTCCTTCAGTGATCTCAGAAACACCTCTGTGGAACCCTATGAGTCTGCAGAACACAGTTTATAATTAAGAGCTTTGACTAGATTGGTAGCTTTCACACAAGGAAACTGAAGCCTATTATAGATTATCATGAATAATGTTGCTATGAAATTTATGTACAAGTTTTGGCATGAATCTATGTTTTTAATACCATTGGGCAGATAGTAGGAGTGGAATTGCTGGGTGGCATTTTTTTTTTTTTTTTTTTTATTCTATTAGAGAAGTGACTTGTTCAGGGTCACCCTGTAGAGCAGTAACTGATCTGGAACTACATGGAAGCCAGGTTTCCTGACTCCTGGGCAATCCTAGCAGTCTTTGTTGCAGTTTCTCCTGTCCTGTATTCACTCTAGAAAACAGGAGTTAGCACTGGTTTCCATGATAAGCCTGTGACTGATTTGAGCCATGTTCTGAAAGTCCTCCTGGCAAAAAAAAAGAGAAAAAGAAAACTACCTTTTTTGGCTTGTTGTAGGCCATTAATCTAACAAAGGGATACAGTAGGTCCAGGAGTTAGTATAAATTGCAAGTCCGTGAAGCTTTCTTTCTAACATTTACTTAAATTAGAGGAATTACATTAGCTCATCTGTCCATTCATATCATTATGTAATATATATTATAGTGGTTTTTCTATTACAATGTTCTTTTTTTTTCTTTTTTTTTTAATTTTATTGTTGTTGTATTACATCCATCCCCTTTTTTCTCCCCTCTGTCCCCCTCCCCACCCACCCATTCCCCCCAAAGTCAATCCCACTACAATGTTCTTTATGAGCTTTGTTTTAGGATGCACTCAGAGCAATGGTTATTCATAACAATCATAAGTTTAAAATAATAAAACTAGGAGTTCTGGTTTAGATGGTGGTATAGAATAATACTGAATTATAAACCATAATTTAAATTTTTAAACATTAAAAAAATTAATAACTGGAATGCAACATGCTTGTATGTGAAAACTTTGTTTTAACATCACAACCACCTCCGCTACAGGCTCATGAAGCAATCAATTTATTTTCAATAAATGAATGAATGAATAAATGGTATCTTTGGGGGTAGGTCATCAGTCCTCTTTTCTAGTCCACAGTCTTCTACAGTAGAGAATCAACAGTCACTGCCATACAAGAAAGAGCTAAGCATTAAGTGCTTTACATACATTATTGCTCTGAAATGGATATATGATTATCACATTCTATAGCCTAGGAACTGAGGGTCAGGCAACGACTGAAGAACTAAGACTCTTCCATTTGAAGTAAACGTACAGGGCACCAAGGAGTCAAAATTCAAGCCTAGACACCCAGTCAAGAGCACTAGCGCCCCCATCTGATGAGCAGGTGTAACATGACTGGCCCAGGACAGTCGCTGCACAATGAGAATTACGAAGTTCATGCTTACAGCATATTCTCTAATCCCCTTTGAAAACTACACACTCCATGAAATTACAGAGCATTGTTGCTATTACAAGAGATTTTGAAAATGGCTGAATGTACTTTCAACTCGAAAGATTGTGCAGGGAATCATTTTAATTCAGATTCTCATTTGGTATGAAAGCAATAAACATCCTTTTAAAAGATTTCTTTCTTTGCTGTAAGTGGTTATGAGTAATAATGTGGGTGTAAATCTTCTTAATTCTCCCTGAGCTCTTTGAAATCCTTAATCATGATCAGAGTATAAAACAGAACAAGATATTATATGTGTATCATTAAAAACTGTATGTGCTGAAAAGTCACTCTCAGTTTCCTTTCTGTGGCTTCGATGATGGTGGTTCTCTGTGCTGGAACCTACAATGAAAGGAGAGGCATTTCTTTGACCTTCAATTTAATCCCTGGAAATGTACAGCACTCTCCCAAGCCCTAGGCCTGCCAAAGATTAGTTTCAATCTCTGTAAATGACCAGCACAGGAGAAGCAAAGATGAGTGACGGAAATTATCTGCGCAGGTAGAAAAACCCTGAGAAATAAGTCAGGGGACCTGCTCACTAGGCCCAGGTTGCTTGGCTATACCCATTCCCCTCTCTGAGCTTCCATTTTTCTCATTGGTAAAATTATGGGATGGGGTAGATGACTTCTAAGCCCTCTCAGCACTTGGGTGCAAGACTTTTTTGAGTTAATTCGGTATAGGATACAGTCTACCAAGAAAATCTAATCGCTCAGTGAAGGCGCATGCAGGCAGCTGCTTTGTGTCCAGCCTGGCTGAAAGACACAGAGAGGAAAGAGGGCTTCAGAGGGAAGTCATCACATGCAGACTAGGCCAAAAGTCAGGGAGGCTTTCTGGTAGAAGCAGCATCGAGCTAAATCTTGAAGGCAGTTTTAGAAAAGACAGAAACATACTGGTTGCTCCCATTAGGGCTCCAGATAGGAAACGATCTAAGATTAGTTAATTTAATTTCTTTTTAAAAAAGATTTTAGTCATTATTTTTTAGAGAGAATGGCAGGGAGGAGGAAGAAAGGGAGGGAAACATCAATGTATGGCTGCCTTTCACCAGCCTCCCGCTGGGGACCTGGTTGGAGACCTGGCTTGCAACCTGGTTATGTGTCCTAACTGGGAATTGAACCAGTGACCTTTGGGTTTGCAGGCTGGCGCCTGTCCACTGAGCCATGAGCCAGGGCTAAGTAAGATTAGTTATTTAGAGATATTAGCTTTAGAGTTATTTTCTGAGTCTCACAAAAAGATCTAAAAATCTACAGAGAACAAACCCCATAGATTTCCTACCAGAAGTGCTAAAATTAAAAACACTAATCATACCAAGTACTGACAAGGATGTGGAGCAACTAGAGAACTTTTATAAGCTACTGATAGAAATGTAAAATGGTGTAGCCATTTGGAAAACAGTTTTGCCATTAAAAAAAGTTTAAAACACATATGGCCCAGTAATTCCACTATTAGGTAGCTACCCAAGAGAATTGAAAACATATGTCCATGCAAAAACTTGCACATAAATGTTTGTAGCAACATTATTCACAATGGCCAAAAAGTGGAGAAAACCCAAATCTCTACTTGTATTTTATCTATTCAATGCAAAAACATTTGGCAATCTGAACAATTGAGTACTGATACAATGGTACAACATTGATGAGCTTGGAAATCATGGGGTGCTAAGTGAAAGAAGCCAGTTACAAAAGCTACATATTATATCATCTCATTTACATAAAAACTCTAGAATAGGAAAATCCTACCCATGGCGTTCAGAATTATAGCGGTTGCCCTTGTAGTGAGGAATAAGTTCTGGATGAGGGCAGAAAAGTAGTTTCTGGAGTGCTGGTATTATCTGTATTCATCTGGGGGCTTGTTACCATGATTTGTTCAATTTGTAAACATTTAATGAGCTATACATGTAGGATTTGTGTACTTTCCTCTATGAGTGTGATTAATCTAAAGCAGTTTATTGAAAATCTAAACAGGCTATTTATAATTCAGCTGTTTCTAACTTCTGGGAGAATGTTAACTATACAATCAAATACCTGTCTCATCTTGAATACTGTGTTTGAAGTCAAAACCAAAAAAGGAGCAGGGCAACTTTAATGTGGTTTTCTTCCCTTAGTCCCTGCAATGGGCTTCGAACATTCCAAAGATGGTAAATTGAAACTATCTTGTGGCTGGCACCCTGGGTATCCCAAGTAAGAGGACAGACATTTTAAATATGAAAGGCAATGTTCCTGGCAAAGTGAATATCTTCTTCATGGAAGCCCTTGCCAAAGCAGATTTCTCCCACCCTCTCTCTCTTCTTCCTTCCTTTCTCCCTTCCATGTGTCTACCCACCCATTCATTGCACAAATACTGAGGTCCAACCATGTGCCTGGACTGGGCTAGGCCATACCACAGTAAACAAGACAGGCAAACCCATGTCCTTATGGGGTTTACCAAAGAACCTTACCAAGGGGATTGAGCTTTCTAAAACTACATCTAAGATCAAAATTCTTTTTGAGGTTGATAGAGACATTTTAACTTCCATAGCCATAGATCTAGTCATGTAAATGTCTAAAATGATGTTTCTTAGACAGTGGATTGGGTCCAATTGCCTATATTACTCATTGATTTGACCATTCTTAATGCCATCAATAGTGTCCATAAATGCTAATTCCCAACGTAATCTTGGGAAAACCATGCTAAAAATGGGTGAGGACAGTCCATAAATCCATAAAGCCATAGTGATGTCACAATGGCTTCTATAATTAGCATAAAACAGCACATTGGCAAATGTATATAATAATTGCAGGCTCCCAAAATGACTAGAACAAGTTCTAAATGAATATATACTTCAGCCACACTCTCACATTTGCAAAGAGAACCTCGATTCAAAACTAGGACCCATGAAATGTATTACCTAAAATATGGTGACAGGAGCCTGGGTGGCCATGTAGGATGAGATCCTGATTTAATCTATAGTCACCTCCCCACTTGTCTTTGAAAGTTACACTGAGTCCAAGGAGATTAATCAACCAAAAAGTTACTTGTCAGAACTGCCTTCATCTATCAGGTTCTGAGATTGAATAAAAAGATAGGGAAGAGGACTGTGGGGAGAGAGGAGAAACTTTAAGCATCAAATGTCACTATTAATATGGCCAAAAGCCAGAGAATTCAGTTGAATTTTTGAGAAATCACTTTCTAATTTTTAACAAAAACCAACCAAATGTTAACTGATTGAAAAAATAACCACTGGTCTTTTCCTTTCAAAAACTTTTCCATGAGGCATAAAAGAGAGAAAAACACCATAATTCAAGTTCATTTCAGCTTGTAGATTTGGCCTTTTCATCCAAAATTCTGAATCATTTGACCTCTGAACTCTCCCTGGCAGAGAGCCACTGCACAGTATACCTGAGTCACTGCCACAATAATAGGTAGTATGATACCAGGCTTTTCTTCAAGGGTAAAGAGAAGAATATTCTCCAAGCAAATGTACAGAAGGGTCTCCCTGTTTCACTGCTTCAGGTTTGTCAGGCATAAGGAGATAGGACTAAACTTTTCAACAGTTTCCTCAGAGGAAACTCATGGGGTACATGTAGCCCACTACACAAAGGCCCCAAGAGACCCTCTTTTTTCATTCTTTCAATATTTTATTTGAATCTTACTTTATTCCCAAAATTAGACATTCCTATTACTGGTGTTTTGTGAAAATAACGATTGGCTACGTGTATCCATATTAACCATTTCCTTGCTCATCATGGAAAAACACTAAAAAAAACCCTTAAGGTCCCTCTTGACCTGGCCAACTCTTTATTTTTCTGTCCTTCTGCAAAAATGTATTGCACATAGCCTTTTCCTAACCACTTGGTACACCAAACAATATTTTCCAGATTCATCTGTATTAAAGCACATGGATATATGTAGTTCACTAAGTTATGTGAACTTAACATTCCATTCTTTAAAAATGTTATTATTTATAATAATCTACTTCCCTATTGTTGGACATGAATGTTTTGAGTTTTTATTAATTTATTGCTGCTGTATTACAGTTGCTTCATTCTCCCCCCATTGTTCCACCCTATCTCACCGAACCCTCCCCTCTCCTACATATTTGGTGTAGGATTGAGTCAAGGAGCTAGCATGAATGACCCATGGACATGGACATGAATTTTTATATGGCAATAAGCATTCTTATTTATATGTCACTTATATGCAAGGATTTCTCCATGGTAATATTCTAGAAGAGATTCTTCGGGATGTTAATAAGATATGCACACTGTTGACTTCGCTAGATCCTGCCACAGTGCTCTCCAGAGCAGGTGTATAACCTTATACTCCCATCAGAACTCCTTGTTCCCTACCTCTTCCCTTGGTCTGACCATGTGGCATTGTGCTTTTTAATGCTTGCTAATTTGATAGTTGCAAAGGATTATCTTATTTTTTTAAGATTTCATTTATTATTTTCATAGAGAGAGGAAGGGAGAGAGGCGGAGAGGGAGAGAGCCATCAGTGTATGGTTGCCTTTCACCTGCCTCCAGCTACACACCTGGCTGGAGACCTGGCTTGCAACCTGGTTATGTGCCCTGGCTGGGAATCGAACCAGCAACCTTTGGGTTCACAGGCTGGCACCTTATCCACTCTGTCACCAGCCAGGAGGATTGTCTTAGTTTGAATTTAATTTACATTTTCCTTATTACTAGTGAAGATGAATACCTTTTTTTTCAGATGTTTATAGGTGAGTCAGGTTTTCCCTACGATAAATTGCTGCTCATATCCTTTGCATATTTTTCTAAAGAACCGTTTGTCTTTTTCATAATGAGAATTTGAGTACTTTATACTCCTGGATATTAATCCTTCCTTATAATAGCTAAAAATACCTTATACCAGACAGTGTCTTGTTATTTTAAATTTTCTTTGTGGTATATTTTATCAGAGTTTTTATTTTTAATGAAGTCAAATTTATCAATGTTTCCTTTTCATATTTTCCATGCTATGGTTTTAAGAGATCCTTTTCTTAAGATCATTAAGAAGTCATTAAGATATTCTTCAAAACATTCAGAAGCACATAATTTTTGCTTTTAACATTTAAGTCTTTAATTGAACTTGAGTTCACATTTCTGTATAGACTGGGGAAAATTTTTTCATCTTTTCCATGAGTTTGTTTCTGAAATTTAAATTGAGTTCCATTGGTATATTTATCCATACCTGTACCAATATCATACTTTTTATTAATATGGCTTATAACAATTCGTAATACCTGACAGAACTACTTTATTTTGTTTTTGTTCTCCAAGAGAATGTTAACTCTTAACTAATCTTTGTTTTTTCTTTTTCCACATACATTTTAGGATATTTGCCAAATTCCATGGGGAAAAAAATCCATGGGGTTTGATTGAAATTATACCAAACTACAATTAACTTGGGAAGAATTGACTTTTTGATTACATTAAGTCTTATAAACTTTTAAAATCTTATATTTATTTTATTATTTATATTAGGTCATTATTTATGTTCCTCACCAAATTTTTTTATTTCCTTAAAAGACATATTTTGTTAGATATATCTCTAAATTTATTATGGGCTTTGCTACCCCATGAATGGGTTTTTTTCCTTTCCAATTGAGTAATTTGTTAATTTAGCAAATAAACTCTAATTCTAGTATAGAAATAACTAAGGAAATAAGACTTGATGTGCTTCAAAGTAGCTGATCTTCTTAGCTCACCAAATTAGTCAATTTTGACCTTTCATTAAACAACATAGCTGCTTTTTAGTTAGTATGCCATTGTTTCTATATTTCAGGAATGAACTTTTTACCTATGAAAGCTTCTAGTTTTCCTACATGGGACTCACTCTCTTGCAATAGTTCTATATGTGAAAGTTCTGCATTTACTATATACACTTTTTCAAAGTCATACTTTTTCTCCTTAGGAGGTTCTGGGTTTAGAGGACACACACACACACACATATGAAGATACACTTCATCTGTTTTTTAAGTATATAAAGTGTTTCTTCTCAGTAAGGTTTTCCTTGTTCTGTCCTTACATTCCTTTCTAACTACTCTCTATTTCTAGTAATTCTGTTCTTGTTTTAACCATTAATTTTTTCATCTTTGAAGATAAAAAATATCTGTCTTCTTTATAAACAAAGGTAGGTTTGTTTTATTTTTGCCAGTTTTCTCTTATTTTAGATAAAGGTTCATATTATTTAGTAATTCAGTACTTACTATGAAGGCTCTTCTACCAAGTTGATATCCCATCCATCTGGATGTTAAACATAATGTGTATTCTCTGTAATGAACTTGATAACAGGTGAACTGGATCCATAGCCATCTAAATATTCATATCTGTAAGCATCAAAATTGTCTTTTACTAAACCTTTACTAACATAGATAAGTTTCAAGGATTCCTTGAGGTGATGTTATACTTTCATTTTTCAATACACTTTTAAAATCTTTTTGCAATGATTTGCTCAAAGGTTAATTTATTTTCCTGGTTAATTCTTTTCCCCAGAAGAATGGTTTCCTTCTATTCTATGAATATAATCACAGGAACCAGAGCTTTTGTCTTTACATAATTTCTTATTTATTAGTGAAAGTCATAAAGAATTTATATTTCCTTTTGGTCCTCCCTTTCTTTTTCGTACTTCTTTTTCTTAAACATTTCCAAATTAGCTTTTTAAAATCAATGGGTGAGGCCTGGCTGACATGGCTCAGTGGGTTGAACACTAGCTTGCGAACCAAAAGGTTGATGGTTCCATTCGCAGCCAGGGCAAAATAACCAGGTTGCATGCCATGTCTCCAGCCAGGTAAGTAGCATGCGAAAGACAGCCATACATTGATGTTTCTCCCCCTTTCTTCCTCCCTCCCTGGTCTTCCCTCTTGAAAACTAATGAATGAAATATTTTAAAATAAATATATAAATATAATCAACAGGGGGAAAATGGGACAAGTATAAAAGAACAACAATTTAAAAATGTTTAAAAATAATAAAGTCAATGGAGTTGATTAAAAGGAAAGTAACTTGACAAACTTTTTGCTTGAGTACATGGGAGCAGATACTCTAACAGGGAGTTGGCCCCACTTATGTGAGACAGGAGTGCATTGACGAAATAAGCTGATACCAGAAGAGCTATGTTTGTAGCATAGTAAGTTCAATACTTCTTTGGTGAACGCATGAGTTGTTTGATTAACATCTATCTTCCTGTAAAGATGGTAAACTCCAAGAGGATCACTAATGCCATTTACTGAATGAATAAGTAGTGGATTCATGATTTGAACCAGGGATTCAACCCCTGCCTAGTCCCTCCTGTTCTCCAGACTCTACCTTCCTATTCTGCCTTTCTCCAAGTCGTGGCTCCTATCCCCTACCTGCCATCCCAGGGACTTCTTCACAACAGGCGCTGCTTAATTCCATTAGTGCCTCAGTGGGATCTATTCCTAGTTCCATCTAGACACTCACTGGCAACTGCTCCTAGTCTAAGGACAGCCTTTGTCATAGGCAGAAACAGTTACCTGCTAATAGTTAAAAATTGACCATCGGGATATTGTTCCTTCCCATTAAAGATGGCTGTCTCCATGTAGCCCTCATTCAAAATGCCCCTGAGCCTATTGTGGGGAAGGTGACACTTGCCTTAGCTATTCCTCAGTCAACATGTTTGAGTCCTTACTCTTTTCCTGGCTCAGAGTTGTCTGAGCCACTCAAATAATTAAGTTGAAGAAAGAACTGACATCAGAAGTTTTGGAAGAGAAAGAAAAGGCTCTTAATCTGGCCACAGGTAAATTATTTCTATCCGAGCCTATTTTACCATTAGTTTGAATTGTAGGCCTGTATATTAAATTACCCATTTCAAACCAATGGCAAATGGCCTGTGTATGCATTTCTCCAATTTCATTCATTTATATGGCTTGAACTTATAACAATCAGCCACCATTACCCATAAGAAAAGTGCTCTCCGATGATTATATACCGGTGCCCTGTTCTGACCATTTAGAGGCTTGATTTGTGGAGACAGCCTTCCCTACATTTAAACCTCTCCATTAGCAAAAATGTCATACAAATGGCTCCTCTGGTCACCTAACACCAAAGCACTCTTCAGGCCATTAGTACATTTTGGATTAGAAAACCCAAAAGGTGTAAAATGGGAATTTGCGACCTGAATGTGGCCTAATTATCCCATGGTCAAATACAATCAGTGCAATTGCTGGAATAAAAGCACTGGTATGGAAGGGTAATTTGAACTCATTTGGACACCGAACTGTTTACTTGCAACAGTGTCTGTTTTTCATGTTCACCAGAACCTAAAGAGAAAAAGTCAAGGGAAGTGAGGAGCCACAGCATCTTCTGCAGGAACAAAAATTAATTTACTTTCAAGCAATCAATATTAGTGGCTGATATCGTCTTTTAAAGTATTGTAATGAGCTGGTGTGTTCTCCCTGACCTGTCTTTGGCCAGTGAAGTAAAACCATTAAGTCGAAATAAAAATAAAATGTAACCTTATGCTATCATAATGTTTCTAATGAGTTTTAATCACACTGGCAAATCTAAACATGGAAAAGGTAAAAGAGAACCAGAAATCGAAACACGGAAAAGGTAAAAAAGAGTCAGATTGCAGTGAGGTTGCAATCTGGTTATTCCCTGAGAATTGGCGAGGAGAACCTGTCCCATTTTTCCCCCTCAGGGCTCTCCCCTGATCTTTGGGCAGCTCCATTTGAGAACTCAAGGCCTTGAAAGTGGTGAGGCCGCTTGGCACAAGTAACGAACTGCACTGCTGAGGTTTACCCAGAACATTCAAAGGAAATATGCAGCCCACCACCCACTACCGCCCATGGCACAGGTCTGCTTATTTGATGTCACCAAAGCGGAGAAAGAATATTTTCTCTGATATTTAGATTTGAAGGGGGGCAGTCTGTGGTATTGCCAGGCTGTTTTTCCTGTATTGCTCGCTGAGCCTGAACTTGGGATCAATTCTTTCTGCTGCAAAAGAACAGGACAGAGGGATGCTGACTGATGCTGAGGAAACAGCTTCAGTGCAAGTGCATAGAGACTCAACGTTAATGGCACCACTTTCTACTTGGCTGTTGCTGCCCACTCCCCAGACCCCTGGGTGGTCCTGATTTAAAGCAGCAGGAAGCATCTCTGAAATGTTAACATGCTCCTTAATTGAGTAATTCAGGATCAAAATGTAAAACACATAGTTTTGCTGTTACTGTTTTTAGTGTTCGGTTCAATTCAAATGTAAACTCTGTGAACAACCTCACACATATAGTTCAAATAGAGGTCATGGAGATGCCCATGATGAGCTGAAGGACAGGAAACTAGCAATAACGGGAATCATACAGTTGATAACCACAAATTATTATTTCATCACGCCAATAATCAAGCTTAACTCCAACAAATGTAATCCACTCAGTAGGAAAGGAACTTGAGAGAACACAGCCCATTCTTGACATTAAAAGTGATCTCTAACCTCAACACAGTTAATATTTCTTGAGCAATTACATGCACTTATCACATTAGTCTATTTAGCCTACTTTAAAAATGTTTAAGGTGGCCCTTAAACATCACTCAGTAATTAGCTCTCATATTTAACTCCTCTGTGCATAGGAGAAGGGTGGGCAGAAAATGTGACTTGGAGTCAGACAGGCCTAGATTCAAATCATGCCTTTGTCTTTTACTAGCTATGTGATCTTGAGCAAGGTAATAACTTCTCAGAGCCTTCAGTTCCTCTTAAATTGTCAGAAGGATAACTTCACAGATCACCATGAGAATGGAAAAAGAGAGCATCAGTAAAAACACGTGGCATACGGTAGTTCTCAATAAATGCCAATGGAGTCATAATAAATGCACCTCCTTAAAAAGCCAGTGGAAGATACATAAAATAAAGATTGCCAGTGGAAACTTGGTCGCAGATTATTTTAGAAAGCAGTTGTGTTTGGAGCAGCTTAGGTTTATTAGAAATAAAACCCACTTTTGAATGCTACCAAGAATTTGTGTTATATCATATTTGGAAATACTTTTCCTACTCCACCACAAAGCAGAATGAAGCATTTGCTCACTCAATTCTTAGAGGTAGGGGCAATATTTCATGGTCTTTGTGTCCCCAACAACTTTTACAGTGCCAGGCAAAGCATAAACACCCAATAAATACATGAAGTGGCATCATAGCATGGAATCTGAACCAGCTGATGAGAACAATTTAGAGGAAGCTGTTTTTTAGGAGTGTGATTCTCAGTGTGAATAGAACTCTAGATATACTGTAAACTTCTTACAGTGCAGAAGCCTGATCACCACTTAAGAGCTAATAATATACAATAAATAGTTAAACATTAAGTATATTTTCTGCCTATATGCTACTGTCTACTATCCATTATGCCAACCATATGAAAGCAGTGCAAACGTTTTACCCATTTGACAAATGAAGAAAGTGAGGAGATGTGGACAAGGTAAATGATTTGCCCAAAGGTACATGACTAGCCAAATGATGAAATCAGGATTCAGGGTAAAGTCCAGGTGACCTCCCTTTTCCTACTATCTTCATTTACTTGAGCTATTTGAACATCTGTAGGTCTTAAGCTTGTATATTTCTTTCTCTCTGTTTCTCTGTCTCTCTCTCTCTGTGTGTCTCTTTCTCTCTCTGTCTTTTTTAGTTGCCACAGTGATTCTGATTCATACGCCTAGTTAAGACAGTAAATTAAGGAATGATTGAAAACACATGAGACATAGACAGCAAGGTAGCAAACAGCTCAGGCCATCAGCCCATTTCTCCAAATGTAAACAGAGCTTTGAGAAATAGCCCATCCCTGTGAGTCAAGCAGGAAAGATTGGACCCGTGCGCAGCTGCAAGTCATCTTTGCAAGGGTTCTAACACTTCAGGCACTACTGCCTTACCAGAAACAAGCTGTTACCACATGGTAGGGTTGGCCCGGCTGTTTCCAGAAATGGCACCATTATATGGTGCTCACCAAGCCTGACAGATGGGATTGACTGTAAGGACAATGACATCACCTTTGAAGTATCCTAACCTAATATCAAAGTGCACATGTTATTAGTAGTCAACACTGCTGATTCTTCTCCCCATTAAAATTGTAATGAGCGTGCAAAATAGTCTAAACATCAATGTTATTACAGAATCAAGAAGCAACTACTGCCCTAAATTTCATAATGAATGCAGATCAAATACATTGAATTGGAAAAGTAAATTTAATTTTCGGGTTTCTGTTTACATGTGCTGCTCTATTTTCTTTGATAAGATTAGTGAGCAAAGTTCAGAGGACTTTTTTAGTTCAAATGTTTTCTCAGGATGGCAAATCAAGTTGCTCAGGCAAACAACATCAAAACACTAACAACAAGGAGCTATCATTGGAAGGTGATCCGATTTCCACATAAACATAGCCACTAAAATTTGAATATAATTTTCTAGAGGAACAAAATTGGCTAAAGGATTTTGTCAAGTCTTTCAAAGCAGCTACTACAATAATAACTGCAGAAGTATGAACAAATGGTGTCAACTCTAATCAATCTTATGTATTTCTTCTGTGATGTTATGAAATACATGTCAGAGAAGAGTAAAGCAAGCTCACAGCAGGCAAAACATGGTCGTTGAAGTCAACCATAGCTAATTAGCTGTTTAAGACAGATGTGATCTACAAAATTCACTGATCCATGGTTATCGGCTCTGATGTGGAAGACCGGTTCCCAGCATGCATTGCCTCTATGGATTTTATGTCAATAGGTCAGACTTTGTGGACTCAGAGAAATATAAGAGATGGTAGTGGTATATAAGCAGAAAGTATATTCTATTCACATGCTTGCATTAAGTATAATAGGAAGGCAATTTATCATGCCAAGCATGGTAGGTGGGGAGCCAGGAGCAGGTCTCAGACTTTCCTGCAAGAGTTAAGAGCTCAGACAATGGGATGGGAGAAGAAGATGGAGAACAGCATAGAGAACAACAAGATGGAAGCCTGCCTGGTACCCACAGAATCAGCAACATCAGAAGACATGATGACAAGTTCTCAGAGATGAAGAGGCACAGTCTCACAGGCTTAGTCATCAGATTATATAATAGGAACCCAGAATACAAGTCTTCAGAACAGGAAGGCCACTCCCCCCTTTAGCTTCTTTGTGGATCCCTAAGTAGGCACAAGAAGAACGAAAGATCTGGGGCTGAACCCCACCCACACCCTTGTCCTACCCAGCAACTAACACAATTACTTACAATAGAGTGGGCATTGGGAACGTTACATTGAATGAACAGAGATGGATGAGCATACAGATTTTAACAAATTCTTGGGCACTGAAGGGCAGGTGCTGCAGGAATGGTGAAGGGTATGTACTAAGTAATCACAAGTGTTTGCATACAAAACCTGGTTCTGAACCTTGTTAGGTGTGCCATACTGGACAAATTACCTAACCTCATCTAAAAATAATGGAAATGACACTTAATTTCTATGACTGTTGTGAGGCTTAAATGACTTAATGCATCTAAAGGACTCAGTGAAATACCTTCCTCATGGTAAGTACCCAATAAATGTTAGTAGTTGACATTGTTAACAAAATGACCACATGGCTTTTTTTTTTTCTTTCAATGTATGGTTGCCTTTCACCTGCCTCCAGCTACAGACATGGCTTGCAACCTGGTTATGTGCCCTGGATGTGAATCGAACCAGCAACCTTTGGGTTCGCAGGCTGGCACCTTATCCACTGTGCCACCAGCCAGGGCCCAGAAAGCTTTTATATATGGAAACACTGCTACATCAAAAATCACAAAAAGAAGAATTACAGTTTTTCCCCAAAACTATTCTAAAATTTCTTAAAAGTAAATATCCTACCAACTCAATGCCAATCTCTCTTGCTTACATTCATGTGCTTCTTCTGGAGCTCTGCCATTCTCCCACTCTCCTCTATATGTGCCTGTGGCTAGAGAGGACATAGTATTTCATACCTGTGTAGAAGTGTTACCTGCCAAGTTATAGAATGAGAAAGAACACACAGAAGTAATCAGGAAACATCAAGGAGGCTGAGGGAGACAAATCCAAGAAAAGGTAGACACATATCTAAATTCCCCCTTTCTCCCTCTACTATGCAACCTTGACAAAACCCCAATATAAGTCAATCCAACTCTTTAATGCCTGATCCTAAGCAGCTTGGCATGGTTGGAAAAACACACAACCATGTCATCTGTTTTCCTAACTGATGACCTGAAACCTCAAGTGTGGGCCTTCAGTGCTATCTGCCATCCTATTCTCTTCCCCTGAGCCCATTCATTTGTCTACTTTCCCTGAAACCATTTCACACCCTAACCCTCTCTGTTCACACCTCTTCTTATATTTTTTATTGTTATGCTATTACAGTTGTCCCAATTTTCCCCCTTTGCCCTCTTACACCCATCCCCCCTCCACTTCCACAGTCAATTCCCACAATGTTGTCCATGTCCATGAGTCATTCATACATATTCTTTAACTAGCCCCTTCCCCTTCTTTCCTCCATTATCCCTCTCTTCCCTTCCCTATCAGTCTGTTCCATATTTCCACGCCTGTGGTTCTATTTTGTTCATTAGTATTTTTTCATTAGACTCTTCTTATAGGTGAGATCATATGGTATTTGTCTTTTGCCACTTGCCTTATTATACTTAGCATAATAGTCTCCAGTTCCATACATGCTGTCATGAAATGTAGGAGTTTCTTCTTTCTTTCTGCTGCATAGTATTCCATTATGTAAATGTACCACAGTTTTTGATCCAGTCATCTACTGATGGGTGCTTAGTCTGTTTCCAGCATTTGGCTATACTATAAAATAGGTCTATTAGTTTATTGTTTACCCTTCCCCCACTGGAATATAAACTCCTTGAGGATAACGTATCCTGCAGTGAAAAGTAGTGCCAAGCACCTATTAGGTACTCAATGAACATTGGTTGAATGAACCACAAAATGACTGAAGGAAAGAAAAGCAAGGGTTTCTCACTGTGAAATTCCATTATGTATAATTTTGGTTCTCTCTCCCCCATCTCTCATCTTTCAGATAGAAATCATATGTCTTAGGAGACTAGGTTATTAAAAACTGAGGCTCTTTAGGGCTCTGGTGAGTATGGTCCAGTTAGTTGGAACATTGTCCCATAACCTAAAGGTTGTGGATTTGGTTCCCAGTCTGAGCACATACATCAATTGTGGGTTCCATCCCCAGTCTGGGTGCCTATGAGAGACAACCAATTGGTGATTCTTTCTTGCATTGATGTCTTTCTCCATCTCTCTCTCTCCCTTCCTGTCTGTCTAAAAAAGCAATAAAAACGTTCTTGGGTGCAGATAAAAAATATTGTTAAATAAAATGCAAAGTGATGTTCTTCAGGGAGGCAGATCATGGGCATCCATTGGAGTGGTAAGGCCCACACACTACCTGGCTTTGGCTCAAGAGTGCCTATGAGTGAGGACCTACCACCATGGCAGGGCCAGCCAGGGAATATGGGAAGTATGCTTGCCAAGAAAGTTGTATTTAGTATTTAGGATCTGGATCCAATAGCAGAGATGCTTCTTGACTTTCTTCCTTCCTTGCCACAGAGCCTGAGGCTGTGCCAGGGAAAGTTCAGCCCTCAAACACCTACAGCAAGCAAGTATCCCAGGAAGGAAGTCAGTGGCATGTATTTACCATCTGTACAATGTTCAGGATGCTGCACGGCCTGAATGGGGAGGGGTCTCTGGCTTGCACTCTCTGTGAGTAAGGTACTCAGCTTCTGAGTACTGTGGCCAAGATGGATGAAGGACCAAATGAAATGATGGATGTAAAGTGGCTTGTGGATTAGGTAGCAGGCATGATACACATATCAGAGTGGTGGTTAAGAATATCAGAGGGGGACAGTGGGGAGCAAAAAGGGGATGAATATAATACAACAACAATAAAATTAAAAACAAAAAAAGAATATCAGAACAGAGAAGGTGAAAATGCAGGAAGGGAGGAGGAGTGAAGATAGTAGAAGAGATAGAGTGGGAAGAAAAGGAGAAGGAAAAGAATTCCATTCTACATGGCTGTGGAGCTACAGCTTGTCCTGAAGATTGCAGAAGTGACCTTGGACACTGGAAGTCAACAGTTTGGGCACATTACACAAGATCCTTTCCTTGTCTGGGCCTTACTTTCCTCATCAGTCAATGCAGGAACTTAGCATCTTAGATGATCTCCAAGGACCCTCAAAATTCTGACCTCTGTAAATACATAAGCATATTTCGGTGTAGGATATCAAAAAGTTTACTGCCTATATTTTTCTCCAGGACCTTTATGGTGGCACTGCTTCTGTTTAAATCTTTTATCCATCTTGAGTTTATTCTGGTGTATGGTGTAAGTTGGTGGTCTAGTTTTATCCTTTTGCATGTTGCTGTCCAGTTCTCCCAACACCATTTGTTGAAGAGACTGTTTTTATTCCATTTGATGTTCTTTCCCCCTTCGTTGAATATTAGTTGACCACAGAGTCCTGGGTTAATTTCTGGGCTCTCTATTCTGTTCCATTGATCTATATGTCTATTCTTATGCCAGTACCAGATAGTTTTGATGACAGTAGCCTTGTAGTATTGTTTGAAGTCCAGGATTGTGATTCCTCCTACCTTGTTCTTCTTTCTCAAGATTGCTGTGGCTATTCATGGGCGTTTCTGGCTCCATATAAATTTTTGAAGTACTTTTTCTATTTCTGTGAAGTCTGTCACCAAGTGCTGGAAACAGCCTAAGTGCCCATCAGTGGATGATTGGATCAAAAAACTTTGATACATCTACACAATGGAATACTACACAGCAGAAAGAAAGGAGGAACCCCTACCCTTTGCAACAACATGGATGGAACTAGAAAGTATTATGCTTAGTGAAATAAGCCAATCAGTGAAGGACAAATACCATATGATCTCACCCATTACAGGACAATAATGAACAAAACTAACAACAAGCAAAACAGAACCAAATATATGGATACAGTGAAAAGGCTTTCAGTGGCAGGGGGAAAGGGGTTGGGGGGAGGGGGGAGGCAGAGGCAAAGAAGGGGAGCAGCTTAGACAAGAACCTAGTAAAAAGGAACCATGGACATGGACAACAGGTGGGATTGACTTTGAGGGGAATGGGTGGGTGGGGACGGGGACAGAGGGGAGCAAAAAGGGGATGGATGTAATACAACAACAATAAAAATATATATATATTCTGGTCCCTGAATGTACCCTTAGCTGCTTTCCCATAGCCCCAAGCTTTCTTCCCAAGAAAACATTCTCTTTGGGGGCCCACTAATATGTAAGTTTAATTTTATAGCTTCTTTTTCCTGAGACATAAGCATCACAAACTATCATTTGTTCCTCAGCACAGAATGAAACAGTCCCATGAAGTTCAGCCAATGTATCCTTTAACTTTTTTTTTTTTTTTTTTTTTTTTTTTTGGCTCTTCAATGATGAATTCATTTGAGCACTTGGCCCCAGGAACTAATTCACAGACACTCTTAATGGAAATGAGACCTCTCCTAATCTCTGCTCCTGGCCTCTTTGGCACTTTCATAAATCACACCTGACCCCTTAGGCATGGTCGCTCTAGTCTTACTTTGGGAAAGGATCCAATACGGCAGGCACCACACTTACAGTTCCTATGAACCATGTTGTGAAATCAACCAGAGGCAGGCGTCCCCAGGTGAAGCCAGCCTGGACTGGGAAGGGAGAGAACACAATCTATGAACACCATGCTATTCCCTTCTTCTTAAATCTTTCCAGGTTAAGTGGTGTATGGACTCGAAGCCACTTGTTCATGTATCGCTTTGAAATGTCTTCTAATTCACAAGCTTGAGGTACACCACAAAGGAGACTGAAGTCCAAAAGACCAAAGTAAAATTTTGGCTGTACTACTTACCACATGTTGGCCAGTTTACATAATTGCTCAGAGCCTCCTTATTCTCCCCATCTCTAAATTGGAGGTAACAATAGCACATAACAAGTAAGGAGAGTAAGATACCTCTGTCTAAAGCACATAGCGCAGTGTCTGCTACATATGCATACAATATATATTAACTATTTGACAGTGGTAGAATAAAATGAAATAATGGCTATGGGTGTGTTGCATGAAATAAAAGGAGCCACCAGAAGTGTGTCTGCAAATACCTGACTCCAGTGTGAGGGACTAAATTTGTGCCTTATTTTCATTACATTACAACCTCACCCTCATCACCAAGTGAGCAAAAAGCAAGTATTCACATTTATGCAAAGGAACTAGTCACAGATGTGAGCACAGATTTAGGCCACAGCATCATGATAGCAGAAAACTGACAGCCACCCAAATGCCCAAAAGTGGAACATAGCTGAGGATATCATAATATATACTTAAAATAGACTGCTAAGCAACAGTTAAAATAATACTCTGAAAGTATATTTATTGACAGAAAAAATATGGCCAAAATATAGTGTTGAATGAAAAAAAAAAAAAAAAGAAAAAGGTGTTCTGTTTTATATGTTCTGTTTATACATTGTATATCTATCTTGTATGAGTTTTAATAAACATTGTACTTAGGAAATAATAAAAAGTGTACCATATCATCTCACTTTTCAAATACATAGTGTAAGTGCTAAAATGCAGAGATAAATTCTCAGTGACTTTATACTAAAAGGTGATTCTTCCTGCATTATAGAAATTTAGCTTTTACTTTTGTTTGGATTTAGCTAAACTTTCTCGGGATTTTTTAAATGACTTTTTAAAACAATGAACTTGTATTTGTTCAACATCATAGCAAATAAGGGGGTCCCTAACCACAAATCTCTAAGTCTCTCAAAGTAGCCACATCTTGGTTTCAAAGGCTGCTATGCTGGTTTTTGGGAGTCCTGGGCCTCCTGGGAAGCACACAGGTACCTACCTGCTGACCTCTAAGTTCACTGTCAGAGAGACAAAGGCAGGGTTGCTTCTTGCTTTCCCTGCTGCAGGTGCCCAAATACCCAACCCACCTTTGCAATCACTTCGAAGGTATTATTTTAAACTTATGTCATCTTGGAAGGAGAGGGGAATACAGAGTGGCTATTTAATGGGCATGAATGCTTTTATTTTATTTTTATTGTTACTTCTTTTTTAAGTATATTTTATTGATTATGCTGTTACAGTTGTCCCAATTTCCTTTCCCTTTGCTCCTTTCTGCCCAGTACCCCCTTTCCTCCAGCAACCCCACCCTCCTTAGCTCATGTCCATGGGTTGTGCATTTATGTTCCCTGGCTTCACCCTTTCCTATATTATTCTTAATTTACCCCTGACTATCTTATATCCACCAATTTTGTTTCCTAATCCTTGCACCAATTCCCTATTTCTCCCCCTCCTGCCTCCCAACTGATAACCCTCCAAAAGATACCTGTACCTATGATTCTGATCCTATTCAGGTTGTTTGCTTAGTTTGTTTTCATTTTTATATTTTAGGTTCTGTTCCTGATAGTTATTATTTTAATGTTCATAGTTTTGATCTTCTTCTTCTTAAATAAGTCCCTGTAACATTTCATATAATAAGGGTTTAGTGATAATGAACTCTTTTAGCTTTACCTTGTCTGGGAAGCACTTTATCTGCTCTTCCATTCTAAATGATAGGTTTGCTGGATAGAGGAATCTTTGTTTAAGTCCTTGCTTTTCATCACTTTGAATACTTCTTGCCAGTCCCTTCTTGCCTGCAAAGTTTCTTTTGAGAAATCAGTTGACAGTCTTATGGGAACTCCCCTGTAGGTAACTCTGTTTTTCTTTTGCTGCTGTTAAGATACTCTCTTTATCTTTAACCTTTGGCTTTTAAGTTACAATGTGTCTCAGTGTGATTCTCCTTGGGTCTAGCTTGTTTGGGACTCTGTGCTTCCTGGACTTGTATGCCTATTTCCTTTGCCAAATTTGGGAAGTTTTCCTTCATTATTTTTTAAAGTAAGTTTTCAATTTCTTGTTTTTCCTCCTCTCCTTTTGGCACCCCATGATTCAGATATTAGCACATTTAAAGTTTTCCCAGAGGTTCGTAGGCCTCTCCTTGTTTTCTTTATTCTTATTTCCTCCTTCTGTACTGGTTGACTATTTATTTCTTCCTTATGTTCCAAATCATTGATTTGGACCCTGGTTTCCTTCCCTTCACCACTGGTTTCATGGGAATTTTCCTTTGTTTCATTCATCATAGCCTTTACTTCTTCCCTTCTGCATTTGCCATACTCAAGCATATCTGTCAAGTCTATGAGCATCTTTATCACCAGTGTTTTGAACTCTGCATCTGATAGGTTGGCTACCTCCTTGTTCTTTAGTTCTCCCCCTGGAACCTTGATCTTCTCCCTCTTTTGGGCCACACTTTTCTGTCTCCTCAACTTGACAGGCTCCTGTGTTTCTCTCTGTATCTTAGGTAGAATACATGCTACATTGTAAGGGGTGGAGCCTTAGGTATTCATCAGCGTGGGGTGATCTGTTTCACCACATTGTGGCACTATATATGGGAGAGGGGTCTGAGAGAGAACAATGCTGTTTGTTCAGCACTCGCCCCTTTTCCAGGCACTTCTCCTGCTTCCTGCATGGGACTGGCACCTAACTGTTCCTCTGGCTGTGGTTCCCATAGTGGGTAGCTCTGTAGACATTCTTGGATCACGGGGGCTTCTAAACAAACAAACTCTGCTGAGAGACCAGCAGTTTCTTTCACCACTCCAGCCCCCACTGGTTTTCACAGTCAGAAGCAATGTGACTTTATTCCCCCCCACCCTCTTCCATACACCCCTTCTACCCTGTCCGTGCTGTAACCATGAGCCACAGTCTGGTCTGGTACCAGGAGTGTTTCCCAGGTGTCCCTACATTTTTAACATATGACCGCACTTTCGACCGGCCGGCCACAGCTGCGGTTTCACCACTGCTGCCAAGCTATCAAACTGCATCCTCTCTGTTCCTGCTCTGCCCCTCCTACCTGTCTGGATGAGTATTTGTTGTTTATACCTTTGTTTGTCAGACTTGCATGCAGCTTGGATTTCTGGCACTGCTGGTTGTCCCTGGTTTGGAAGTAGTTGTATTGCTTCTTATTGTGGAGGGAGACGCAGCACATCTACCTATGCCTCCATCTTGGCCAAAAGCTCAGGTATGATCATTTCTAAATGCCTTATTATATGTTGTAAGACTTTCACCTCTATAAAATGAAAATAGAAATTAAGCTATGAATATACACCAAGTGCAGTGTATGGAAATACTGCTTCTTTAGTTTTATGTGTCCAACATGTAAATACTTTGCACACCTAGATCAAAATTGTAAAAGAATCCTATTCACTTTGTTTCAGGGAGATATATGTTATTATTTGATATGCAGTTTTTATCATGTCATTGTCATAGTCAAAGGGTGTTAGAACTGAAAGATACCTCAGCCACTTCATTTTACAGAATAAGTAACTGATGCTAGAAAAGACTTAATCACAGTACTTTACAAAATAGAATTTAGAATTCAAGTGTCCTCAATCCAGTATTCTTTCCACAATAATCCACTACTATTTTTTCCTTCATTTAATTTTCATCCTTAAAAAAAAAATATATATATATATATATATATATACATATATATACATATATGTATATATTATATATATATATATATATATATATATACTATTTGATCTAAATCTGTGCCTTATGCCACATTTTAGAATTTGCTTTGCACTTCCAAAATTTTTGATATTTGAAATTGTTTATGTTTTGATAGTTGTATCTAGCAAACTCATACAGTTATTTCAGTTACTGGAAGCAGTTGATGGGTTGTGAATTTACTCAGTAGAGTTCCACACCTTCTTGGCCCTACCACTTTATCCCTGGGAAAGCTAAAGATCTGGGTTTTATCCAAGTCTCACAAACACTGTCATTTACACAGTGATTTCTGTGTCTGCACCTCTCACACTACTCTGACTCCATAACTCAGCTAGATTATTTATTTGAAGGACAAAGAAAACTTTCTGTTCACAGCCAAGAAAACTATACCTTCCTGGTACTTTGTATGGATTAATTTCCTAGAAGGCCCATTACTGAAGGCTTCTCAAATGTGTCTCTCTGTAGTTGGACTGTACGGTTGCCAGTGATCTGCTATTTGGAATGAAAGAAGCACTGATATCACAGAGGCAGCAAAGATATTCTGGGTATTTTGTTCAGTTACATGTCACCCATTCACAGTTTTGTAACACCTCTATTCAGCTATTTGGCATCACACAGAATGGCAGGTTTTTACAAACAATCTGGGAACCTCTGGCATTCTGAGGAGTTTGGATACATTTGGAGATGATGGTCTGAATTGACTCTGGATCCCAGCCTACAGATATTTACCCACCATATGCCCCAACAGTGAGGCCCTTTATGTTGGCTTTTTGGATAAATGCATTAAGCTCCTATACTATAATGTTCATCATCATCATCAACATCAACATCATCTGAACAATAACTACATTTTTGAGCTGTGACAAACATCCTTCAAACACCATGACCATGCTAGGCAGTTTAACATGAAGTAACTTAATACTAACATGTCTGCAAGGTAAGTCCCCACCCAGTAAAGGTTCCTTTAAATCAGGAAATTGACATTACTAGCCACTTCACTAGTAAATGACAAATCCGGAATTTGTACTCAGATCTGCCTTATTGGAAAATGACTATTAATAATGCTCATGACCTGCCTGGTGGCACAATGGATAAGGTGCCAGCCTGTGAACCCAAAGGTTGCTGATTCGATTCCCAGCCAGGGCACATAACCAGGTTGCAAATCAGGTCTCCAGCCAGGTCTGTAGCTGGAGGCAGGTGAAAGGCAACCATACATTGATGTTTCTCTCCCTCTCTTCCTCTCTCCCTTCCCCACTCTCTGAAAAATAAATAAAATCTTAAAAAAAATAATGTTCATGAAAATAGTTAATCTTCGCTGCATGCTTACCACGTAGGAGGCACTATACCCAAAGTTAAACCTGCATCATGATGGTGTTATGTAGATTCTGCATTACTTTATATCACTGCCTTGGTTTCCAGGGTCACAAATTAGAAATATTAGGAGATCTGGCATCCCAGAAGGCAAACAAACAAACAAACAAACCAGAGGCTATCCCTTGGTCTCTATCCTTATCCAACAACATTAAGAGGTAGCACAAGCCCATGCTGCAACGGGAACCATTTGCAGCCTAAGAGAGTACCCAGTTACACAGAATTGCTTATAAAGTTGAATACCAGAGGTAGTCAGGACCTTGACCAATCTTTCAACTGGTAGAACAGAAGCCTGAAGTCCTGAGAAGGGAAGTAATGTATTTTCATCAACATCCACAGAATCTTGAGGGTTTTGCAAGCTTTTCAGAGTAGCAGGTGGGGCCACCCCAACATTAACCAAGGACACTGTGTGACAATGTGACAATGAATCTAGCACAGGCCCTGTCCCTTAAGGAACTCATTGTCCACTGAGGGAGACAGATATGTCACAAACAACAGAAATTCAAGCCAAGAAAGAAGTTCAATGACCAGCCTATATTGAGTTCAGCGAAGAAAAAAGTCCTATTTAATTGGGGGCAGAGAGTCAAAGAAAGCTTAGTAAAGCAGGTGATACTGATGAATGACAGGTAAAATTATGAGAAATACACTTAAATAAACACCTATGTCGGAAGTACAAGCCCTGGCTGGTGGCTCAGTGGATAGGCACCACCCTGTGAATGCAGTGGTTGCTGGTTCGATTCCCAGTCAGGGCACATAACCATGTTGCAAGCCAGGGCTTCAGATAGCAGTCTATAGTTGTCTGTGATCCCTGCTTTTCTGGGTCTCAGCTTCTAGCTGGGTTTTTCTACTATAACATTCTTCAAGCAATCTACTTCCCAGGATCAAAGCTACCAGAGAAGCTACTTGGCATGCAAATAGGTATGCCAGCTTAAATGTCAGTATTTACCACCCAAAACTCTGCAAAAGTAGCTGGGAGGCACATAGGAGAGGAAGATCCATGTTCCTAGAAGCTTAGGTTTGACCTACTCAGAGCAATTTTCACGATCTTCCCACCATTCAGTGACCAATAGCTGCTGAAAAGTAATTAGGTAGATTTGGTTTTCTCTCCAAGGATGAATTACTGATCTGAAGATGAGGCAATCATACTCAATAAAGTCAATCAGATTGCCAATCTTCCTATGTTAAAAAAATGGGTTTCAACAACTTTCACCAAGACGAAAAGTGGGACAACCTCCTGAAAGCTGGAGAGCTAAAAGTGATAGGCAGGGACAAGAATAATAAAGCCTTGCAGGGATGAGCACTGGGGCATGCCACAAACACCTGTGTGCTACTATGTACCAGAACCGGCAGCGTCATCCCTATGAAAAGAGAGTAAAACTAATAGGTCTATCAGCGCCTTGCAACACGTTAGATTGAAGGTATAGATAGCTCCAGCGCACTGGGGATAATTCAGTCACAATCACACTGCAGCTTAGTCATCCGTGTGCATTCTTGCCTTCAGAATTGTCCCTTGCTAAATTCCAACGTACTGCCTCACACGTGCTCACAATTTCAGGTAGCTTCTCCTAGGCAGCTGCCTTTAGATCGCTCATGTATACTCTTCAACCATCTGCTATGACCAGGAAAGCCAGGGGGCAGGGAAGAAGCAAGTGAGAGCTGGAGCTGTCTTAGAGAAAAAGAGAAGCCCTGCCTCACTCTGCAGGAGAGCAGGAGGCTCTTGAAGCTATTGAAGAGGCCTCTGGACTTCCTGCAGTACTTGGTAAGCTATTGTTTTGTACGTTAAAGGAGGCGGTCGTCCCAAAGAACTCGCTCAGCCTGCCCAAGGTGCCAGCGGCTCCAGCCTGCTGGGTGTCCATGGAGCCAAGGCTCACACTTGGGATATGAGGCTTAGATGACCTGTGCAAGAATATAACAGTGCCTCTGTTTATCCAACATCTCCTACAGCTGAATTTTACTGTTTTCTGACCCCTCCAGTAATGAACAATCTTACTACTACTGACCAATGAGCTGCATACACCACGTGTAAGCGCTCTCACACAGGCATTGCTTCATTGGATCCTCCCTACATTTTTTTTTCTTTTAATTTTATTGTTGTTGTATTACATCCATCCCCTTTTTGCTCCCCTCTGTCCCCCCTCCCCACCCACCCCTCCCTACATTTTTATCTTTGTCAATAAATGAAGAGACTGAAGCTGGGAAAGAGGAAATGACCTGAGTAAGGTCACTGCTTGGTAGAGCATGCCAGGGGAAACACCTTAGCCATAGAAACTTCAATGCAGAAGAAAGTAACAAGCGTGATAGACCACTTAGAAATCATGTTGTCTTTTATACAAGCCCTCCTGTAGTGCCTGTTTGTTTGTTTGTAGTTATATTAACTACCTCAAGGGAGGCTTCCTTTCTTAATGTGGCAAGACCCAGAAACCCAAGATTCATAACCAAATTATTCTGCATCTTACAGACATGGCAGACAGAATTACACACCTTTCTTTATGGTGCTACGTGAAGAATTACCATATAACTCTACAGTTAAGAAAAAACACCAGAGAAACTGTATGCATGCAACGCGACACCATTTATAACAAACTTGCATAAGTTAGAAACAAAATGTGGAATGGACTTCAAGGAACTGGAGCTAATAGATGTGGAACTGAAGTTAATGGAGGAGTAGAGGTAGAAATGCTGGCTTTCAGTGCACCGAGGAGCTATTTCCAGGTGAAAGGAGTTGCATCTGGTGGAGGGTATACCTTGCCAAGGGCAATGCCACCCACAAAGACTAGGAGTCCTGTTGAATAAGGGTCAGAAAAGGAGAAGTCTAACTCAATCAAGCCACTAATCCCCCACTGGGATCCAACTACATGGGAGGCATGGTAGGGAGTCCAAAACCAATTACAAAATGTGTGCTCTGTCTTCAAGGCACTAAAAGCCTAAATGAAAATAAAGAGCATGTCACTTTGTAAAAATAACTGATAAGAAAAGATAGACTGCACGGTCAAATTCCCAATCTGGGTCATTCCATCAAAAACACTAGATCTTGCCCTGGCTGGTGTGGCTTAGTGCATTGAGTGCCAGCCTGCGAACCAAAGGGTCACCAGTTTGGTTCCTGGTCAGGCACATGCCTGGGTTGCAAGCCAGGTCCTTAGTTGGGGGCATGTGAAAGGCAACTACGTATCATGTTTCTCTCCCTGCTTCTCCCTTCCTTCCCCTTTCTCTAAAAATAAGTAAATAAAATCTTAAAACAAAACAAAACAAAACCCTGAGTCCTGGCTGGTGTGACTCAGTGGATTGAACATCAGCCTGCGAACCCAAGTGTCACTGGTTCAATTCCCAGCCAGGGCACATAACCAGGTTGCAAGCCAGGTCCCCAGCCAGGTCCGTAGCTGGAGGCAGGTGAAAGGCAACTGTACATTGATGTCTCTCTCCCTCTCTTCCTCCCTCCCTACCCTTCTCTCTAAAAGTGATAAATACAATCTTTTATAAAAAAATCCTTGGATCTCAATGCAGCTTAACTCACTCCATGTGACTCTGGATGAGATACTGCCCTCTCTCCGGCCCCCAGTTCCTCATGTACAAAATGATGGGGATTGGACCAGATGATCAGTGATCAGTAAGACTATTGATATGGTGGCCCTGAAGCAGCTCTGTGGATTAATGTGGTGAGAGAACTGCCTGGAAACAGTAAACCACAAGTGCCCCAACACTCGTTGGCCCTCTGAGCTATTTCCCAGCTCCCTTGAAACAGCTGTCTCTCTCCCCTTTAAGGCTTCAACCAGGCAATGAAAGGCTTCTTAAAGACATCTTCACATTACTCCAGCTTGCACCATGTGACTTACAATTCACTTTTTCAATTTTACACTTTGCCTGTTCAGTTCCACTCAGTTTAATTCAGTTCAATTGAATTTCACAGATTCTGAGTCATCCTCTGCTAAGTGATTAGAATGCAAGCAAAAAATAAGACAGGGTCTTGCCTTCAAGGCAGTCACAGCCTATGGGACTTTGCAGACATGTGAGCAAATCATTAAATATAAAACTGAAGGTCATACTTGCTATGGAAAAGTTTGGGGACAATATGATGGAAACACAGGAGAATGAGGTATTGTTTGGGGGAAAATAGAAGAAGCTTTGTGGAACAGAATTTGAGATAAGCCTTGAGAAACCACAAATATTTCAGAGGATGACTATGTAGGAAAGGATGGGAAGGGTATAAATGAAGCTACTGTTCAAGGGATATTAAGGATACACCAGGAGAAACACAGTAGGGTTCAGTGTGAACAAAAATCAAACTTATGTGGGAACAAAGTTAAATAATGGAAAGTTAGGCTGGGACTAGATCATAAAGAGTCTTGCAAGTCCTCCTATGAGTTGTAAGTGTGAAAGATAACCATATGATGAGTACCGTGTTTTAATAACATTATTTTGGTAAATATGTAGACTTTAAAATAAAAAGGGAGTAGTACTGGAAACAGAAGCACAAATAAATGATATTAAGAATTAAAGTGGCATGACTGTACTAGATACAGCAAAGAATTTAAAAGTCAAATAATGCTATGAGAAACTTACACCCACAAATTTAGAAGTTTTGATGAAATATCCAAGTTATTGGATAAGTATAAATTTTAAAATGGACTCAATAATGGTTTTATATAATCATTAATTTTAAACCATTTCATTAAAAAGTGCTACACTCAAGGGAAAGGAGGTTTATAGGCTAGTTCTTTCTACGCAACATTCAAAAAACAGGTAATTCCAATATTACACAAATACTTTGAGAAAAAAAGGAATATTTTCCAACTTGTTTAATTATGAAACTCTCACCTTGGCACCCAAAAATAGGCAGGAATAAAAGAAAAAGGCATACATAGTTGTTTAACTTCTGAACATAAATGTAAAAAATGCTAAACAAAATATTAGCAATTAACATTTAGCAAAGTACAAACGTGAAAGTAAACTGTGACCTAGTTGGGTTAATGCCAAGAATTTAACTGTGTTAAACACTAAAAAATTCTATGAGTGTAAAACAGTGCACTACTTTAGAGTATTAAAGGAGAATGAAAGAAAAAAGTATGCTATATGATTATCTCAAAAGATACGGAAAATATATTTGATAAAAATCAACATCCATTCACAATAAAATTTATTAGCTAATTATAGCTGGTTATTTCTCCAACTTAAACTCTGACCATACAAAATAATTTGGAAGCATCATAACTCAATAGTGACATATTATAAGTATTCCATTTAAGATCAGGAACAAAAGAATTTTCACTTTATCACTTTGATTCAACATTTCACTCATGGGTCTTAACCAGCACAGTAAGGCGAAACAATAAAAAAGTCATCACATGGACCAGAAAGGCAGAAATAAAACTGTCATTATTTGCAGATGATATGATTGACTACATAGAATAAAAGAATCTTATAAATTATTAGAACTCTATTGAAAGAATTTAGCAAGGTTGTCAGATTCAGGATTCTAAAGTACAGGTAGTATTCTATTTCACAGGCTATATGGTAGACCCCTGGGGGTTCAGTTTATTCTTTCATTATAATTATTTTTAATGTTCATACCTATGTTATATGCACTGTTCTGTATATACATTTCACCATAGACATTACAAAACAGATGACCTCCCAGACCAGCCCTCTTTCCCACTGGCTATCTCCATACTGTTGCCTGTGTCCCCCAATAAATAAAAAATAAAACAAAAAACCAAGAGTACGAAGGCAGAAAGGTTACTGCTATGCTCTCCCAATAGTCCAGGTTGGCAGGAGGATGGCCAGGTGAAGGTTGGTAAAGGAGCCCGCTATCCAACTCCAGAGCTCAGAGGGTAAGGTGAGACTAAAATAGTCTAAAGAGAGTGTAGAACGACCCCCTCAGATCTCTGTCACTGAGGCCTCCCCTCTACTCGCAATCTTTGCCCCAGAGCCCCTTTCCCAACAGCCTGACTCTGCACCTCCTAACAGTGGACAGTGGAGATGCCATCTTTGTGCTCACCACCCCACCGTGACATTCTCACCTCAGCTCCCTGCCCTGCTTCCTCTGGCAACTCTGTGCCTGCAAGTACAACCCACCTGAGCCCCAGCCTTTGACTAATAGAGCCAAATGAATCCAGCAAATTTGCATTTACTGGGTCTCACTGACCCAGCCCCCCTTCTGGGCATAAAGTTGAAAATAACCTCATTATAACATAAGAACAAATCTCATGCTCTTAACTAATCTCCATCAAAGGCATAATAATCTGACAAACTGCTGTCTATGGCTGCTTCTGCCTGGGTTTTGTGATGAAAGGAATAGTGATAGAGAGGATTGTTTTCTGTCTCAAAAAGAACAATGATTCTACTATATTCTAAGCCCCAGGAATGGCCAGACAGCTGTCAGAATACTAATATAAATGTAGACTCAAGGGTTGCTCCTTCGGTTCATTTAAGGCCAGTGACTGAGCTCTTAGTTGCACAATACTTCAATTATGGGCTCTTGAGCCTTTCTATACCATGTCCTCTCCCTTGCCCTTCCCTCTGAATCTCACTTTTGAACTAAAAGAGGGGACAAGCCCCAGGGTACATCAAAGCCTGCTATGAAGAAACATAGTACCCTCCACAGAATTCCTTGGTGGACCCCTAAGGTAGGGGAAAAAGAAGGCAAGCTCTGAATATCCCACCAAGATTTCAAGCAAAGCAGCTCCAATTTGACCTGTTGGAAATGTTGGACTTCACCTAAGATTTCAGAGAGGATTTATAAAGATCACTGTTACAAAATCAAATAAACCAAAAACGTGAAAATGGCTATATTAGAAGATCCCTGGTCATGAAAATGGCAACTGATTCCTCTGTCATTTAAGTGCAAAAAAAAAAATCCCTGAAGCCATAACCTGAAATACTGGCAGCAACTGAGAGGGAGATCTGAGTATAGGAAGGGCCCATCCATACCTCCGGAATAATGGCAATAACCATGTGGGCCATCCTGCCACTTACTGGTAAAGCAAACACTCACTCACTCACTCACTTAGCAACCACCAGGAAGGCAAAACAACTTCTTTGAGACAAGATACAAGCAGGATTTGCAGAGCAGATGGCCCCAGCTTGAAACCCAGCTTTGCTGCAATCAATAGACCATGTACTAAGGACACACATACAGGAGATTATGGAGGTGAGCAAAAGCTACCAAACAAGTACCTAGGTCAGGAATATGCTGGCACCTACAAGTGAAAAAATTGGAGACATGAAAGAAGGGAGAGGAAGCAACACAAGACAGAGAGAGGAAGGGGAACAGACAGGGACAGAGGGGAGAAGGGAGGATAGCAGGCAGATAAGAACAAGAGTGGGAGGCTCTACGCAGCACTGGCAACAAACAACACTAAGGATTTTATCAGAAGACTAAACCTCAAAAGGTAGCCAACTTGGGAAAGGCAGACTACCATGTAGACACTTGGCACATCAATGGCCCAGCTGAGGCCCCTTTGGGGAGGGAGGGATTTTTTTCCTTTTGAAAACCATGTACACCTGCAATAGGATTCATCCACTAGCCAGAAAAGGTGCAACACTTCGTAATAATTCCCACTTTCTTGAAAAGTAAAAGCTCAGACACTGAGCCTTGATGTAAGGATATGCAGAAAGGGAAATGGGCACCCCTAACTTTATATGGGAGCCATGTTCCATGGTCCCAGTGTTAGAAATGGATATGCTACCATTTAGCATCTTTGTAAGACATACAGAAAAGATCAAGCAAGAGGAGCAATCTATTTTCATATATGATATTTTGTGATATAAAGTACCATAATCAATGATTTTTAAGGTATGTTATATTAGTTGTCAGTGGCATCTGAACCATGAATTTCCATTTATCATCCTTACCTAAGAGGGCCTCTTTGGGGTTACTCTTCATAACAAGCTAAAAGGTTTTTTTCTCCAAGTCTGGTCCTTTCTTTCAGACTCCATGTCTTTCTGATTTAATGATAAGAACTGGCGGACATCCATCTCCTTTAGTCCTGCCATGATAACAGAGAACTAAAATAATGTGGATGTTTGACATTGAATTTGTTTTGTCCAATTCATATGTAATTGACTTCTTAAGCTCTCTTGTAGGTATACTGATAAGCTCTGCTCATCCTAATGTCACGCCAGCTTTTAAGTGGCTTTCCAGTAACTTAGTGCCTATTTTGGTAGAGGAGCAATCGTTTGTAAGGTCGAGATGTTCTGAGTTTGCTCAGTCCTCAAACATGACTTCTTTGCCTTCAAGTTGAACAAGCCCATCAAGATTGGGGAAATTTTGCAGCTAAACCATAAATGCACTGAGCTTAGAGACCCAACTGAAAACTCTGCTGAGAAGCTGACCTTAGAACGAAAAGCCATATCCTCCTCCAAGCCATTGTGACAAGAAGCCAACAGTCCACCATGCCTCCAGAGATTATTAATATTGTGGTTTGGTTAGAAATCAATAAACGTACACTTTAATCATCCTTGAAGCCAAATGCTATTGAATAGCCTACTGCAAATACCTAAGAATGGGTGAGATTTATTTTACTATTCCAACTACAGCACTTGTTTTGAAAACATTCTATTATTTGTGGGTTTTAATCTGACATGGTATCATATTTTTAAGTGAAAAACAAGTTTACAATTTTTGAAAAAGAATATTCAATGGAGATTGGGTATTGCTTTGCTTTTCAAGAGAGCTAAAAGAGCTCTTCTATGAGGAGGTACTTGAGGAGTAAAAATAGAATTGGAGGAAGTATAAGATATTCAGAGTTAAGTATGAAATACTTTTGTTATGAAAAAGAAATACACTCAGGCCCCAGTATACTCCTCTTATAGCGGTAGTAAATGACATTAAATGCACATTTAAAAAATTGGTTTAACATCTCAGCAGACCACCAGATGTGCTTCCTGAAACAACTCTGGTGACACCGTGCCACAGAATCATTTCAGAAGATGAGGGGAAAAAGTGTACTCTGAAAATACAAGTTCACTGTATAGACGAGGATACTTAGAATTTCAAGTAGACTTTATAAGTGGATTGTTCTGAGGACGGAGAAGGGCTTTTGAAGAGAAATGCAAAGCAGAGCCCAAAGCAACTGTAGTCTTCTAAGCCATCCCAGGCTCCCCCTATTAAAGACCCCAGCGGCTCCCATGAGCTGTCTTCAGCTCTTGTCATGTCCTGGGCGACTCCCTGGGAGAGTGCAGCCAAAGCACTGTATAGGACTGTCCTTTCTTAAGAAACTGAGCTATCCTGAACTTTGATTGAGTTAAGAGTTTAGGCTTATACCATCTGCTTCCTATTTCACAACACAGAACCAAAAGAAGAACAAGCAGAACCTACATAGGCCGTGGCCTTTGCTCAGGGCTAATGCCCTAGTGAGAAGAGCTGACTTGTCACAGCCACAGCATGCTGTAACTACATCTGTGCATGATTCACACTTGGATGCATAGATAGTCACTTTTGTCAACTCTCCCAGAAATTAAAGTCATTGAAACGGTGCCGGTATATTCACCAAAACAAGTTTATTTAAAATAGAACTTCAAGTAATTCTGATAGACATCATCCAAATGTATAATGTCCTTGAGTGTCCCTTTGAGAAATATAAGCATATTACAAAATCACATGCTCATGTCCACCTTATGCAACTATTTGTTTCTTTCTTAACAGCTGTCCTAATGGTAGTTACACCAGTGTCCAGACTGTTAAGAGAATTTGGGTCAATGTGGAGGATTGCACTGGGAAAATGGCCTCATGGGAAGATTTTAATCTCTTCCTCTACTCCCTCTTTGCCTCTTTTTCTCTCTCTCCTCTCTGCCTCACTAAACTCACCCCACCTTCAGGGTCTAGCTTCAGGATTCCCTCATTTATGAAGCTCTCATAACTTTTCTCAAATTTCCACAGCACTGACAACCTTATCATTAGGGTGTCTTATAGTTCCTTTTTCCTTTACGTATGTGCATCTTCTCCTTCCTGCTGTTTTATAACATGACAATTATCATCACCAAAGAGCTCACTAAGGCCCCAGCACATACTAACACCATGGTACAGTTGGGGAAAATAAAAATATGCTTATGGAGTTCTAATTTTAAAGTCGTTGTGTCATCATTTACTAAGAATGTGACCCTGGAGAAGGCATCTAACTTGTCTGCACCTTAATTTCCTCATATTCAAAATGGAAGTGATGATACCTGATGACGGAGAAGGAGAAAGGAGAGGAGAGGAAAGGCAGGAAGAGAAAAAGAAGTCCTTGTCACCACCACATTGTGGAAGTATGAACCTGGAGTCAGACAAGCCTGAGTTCTACCATCATTAACTGACTGAGTCACCAAGTATTCAACACAAGTTACTTAGACCCTCAGGGTCTGTTTCCTTCTCTGTGAAATTAAAATAAAAGCACCTACCCTGTTGCCTTGTTACTTAAGGAATAGAAGGACCTAGTTGAGGGCCTGGCATATAACAATGCCTCCAATAAATTACAGGTATTATAATTACATTCACAATCATCAATATGAGTGATACTTGACCCCTGAGCTCAAGGGTTCCCCAGATCAGCAAAGGAAATGAGACACAGAGAAGCATTTTCTTCTCACTGTGCAGCAGTGCATGTTGAGTAGCACATAGGCAGCACAAATGGGAGAGCCCTGGAAGATAAAAAGGAAGGCAGAGCTCACAGGAAGCAGCAGCCATGTGGAAAGAGCCCAGCAATGTGGGAAGGCTCCAGCAACTTGAAAGGGCTCCATGCTTAGCAAGGCACAGTTCCCTTGCCCTTCCTACCCAGTATGTGTCCATCCACTCCATGCCAGTCACTTTCCCACAATAACACCCAAACTCAGGAGTTCAAACAATGTCCTTTGAGGCAATGGGAAAGCAGAGATGACTCTCAATCAGAGAGGTGAAATGGTAAGAGTGGTACTTTCAGAAAAATTTATCTGAGGGTGCTGTGCAGAATATATAAGAGGCCAAATAATTCAGAATATACAAAAGGTGAAAACAACCCAAATGTCTATCAATAGATAAAACAATAAACAAATGCTGACTATCCATACAATGGAATAGTATTCAGCCATAAAAAGGAATGAACTACTGATATACGTGACAACATGGATGAATCTTAAAAGCATAATAAACCTTGAAAACATTATGCTAAGCAAAAGAAGTGTTTGAGGCATTTTTTTGAAGTGATAAACATGTTCTTAAATGGACTAAAGGCAACTTATGGTGTGTGAATTGTCTCAATAGAGCTGTTTAAATAAAGGCCAGACAAGAGCCACTGTAGCAGTCCAGATGTGAAGTACTACAGGCCTGAGACTGGGAATCAAGACCAGACAAGGGTGACGTGGGAGAGCAAGAAGTGAGAAAACATTCTCAGAACAAAATTCAGAGGAAGATGGAGATGATGACTACTTTGAAAGGTAGGCTAATTGTGCCATCAAGAACCTGGGGTACAGATAGACATGTGGTAGAGTGGTAAAGACCATAGACTTGATCATCACCCAGCCTGGGGTTTATATCTATTTCAGCTACTCAATTGCTCTTTGATCTTGATCAAGTTGTGAACCTCTCTGAGCCTCAACTGTCAAAATTGTGCAAAATGGTCCTGGCTAGTGTAGCTCCATGGATTGAGCACTGGCCTGTGAACAAAGGGGTCACTGTTTGATTCCCAATCAGAGCACCAGCCTGGGTTGTGGGCCAGAAGCAATCACACATTGATGTTTCTCACCCTCTCTTTCTCCCTCCCTTCTCTTCTCTCTGTAAAGTGAATAAATAAAATCTTTAAAATATAAAAATAAAAAAATTGTGCAAAATGAAGGAAATGGTAGTATCTGCCTAACAGAGCTGTTGGTAGGAGTCAATGATGAAAATGGATTGTCAGGTGACTTGCCCAACACATAAAAGGTCCTCAATAATTATTAACCAGCATGACCATCACTATCAATATTCAGAAATACTTTTGACTGAATAGGGAGAACAATGGTAGGGTGGGGAATTAAGTTTAGAGGAACAGTTTGTAGGGCCTGGCATTTGGTGAGCCCAAGGCTGGGGCTTCTTTATTTCTTTAATTGATTCTTTTTTTACTTAAACTTTTCAGAATTTATTGGGGTTAATCTGGCTAGCAAAATTATACAGGTCTTGGGTTCACAATTCCACCACCCATCATCTGTACATTGTAGTGTTAAGTCTCCCTTACATCACTACCACTAGGAGACATACACGTATTAGCTGATATGACTTCACTGCTCAAAATATTTCTTAGGCTGTGTTTCCAAAAAGAACAGTGAAACTCAATAACCACTCTATCAGTAAGAAATACACTCCAAGAAATGTGGCCTTTGGCACAGTCACAGGTAACCAGGGACATTGGGCAACACTGGAATGCTCTACCCTAACTTGGACTTAGCCATTTCCTGCCTGACAAAATGAGAATACATATACCACTGCAGTCAGAAACATAGCAACTCACATTCCTTGATGTAGGACCAGGATTGTGTAAATCAGAGGTCAGCAAACTGTGGCTCATGCACCAAATCTAGCCTGCCACCTGGTTTGTAAATTAAGTTTTACTGGAACACAGACCTGATCATGTGTTTCTGTACAGTCTATGGCTTTCTTCATACTACAATGGAAAAGGTCAGTAATTGCAACAGAGACCATATGAACTGAAAAGCCTAAAATATTTACCATCTGACCCTTTATAGAGGGTTGCTCAACCCTGGTTTAAATTATATGGGGCCCACTACTGTGTCTTGTGTGATTTTCTATGCCCTTCAAGACTTTTCTATTTTAAACTCTATTCTTCTTTACATATTTTACTAAGGCCATTATTAATAGTAGCACTGTTTTTCAGTAGGATTCTTTATTTAGCCAACTCTCACCAGACTTATTATGTCTCAGGTACAAAAGGCACTGAACTCAGGGCTGCTGGGCACTTAAGAATATAAAATCTCTGGTTCAATTAGCCAGCCAGAGCACATAACCAGGTTGCAAGCCAGGTCTCCAGCCAGGTCCATGGCTGGAGGCAGGTGAAAGGCAATCATACATTGATGTTTCTCTCCCTCTCTGCCTCTCTCCTTTCTTCTCTCTCTGGAAATAATAAATACAATCTTTTGAAAAAAATTAAAAATATATATACAATCTATTGACAATTAATTCATTCCTTAAACTGTGACTGCCATGATCTGGCATCCATAGATCATGTGGTGTTATATGCAGTAGAGACAGAGCAGTGTGGAGAACAGGCACTGGGCTAAGAGCTGGGATGCAGCATTTTTAATCCCAACCTTTGCAATAACTTGCTGAGTGACTCAAGGGAAATTGCTTTCCTTTTCTGGACTATAGGGTCTTCCTCTGAACCCAAAACCCTCTATGTTCTCTCCCAGCCTTTATGCAATATAAACTACTATAGTCCAGCTTCATCACATCTATCAAATAATGAGGCTCCAATAAGACAGAGCAAATAAAGCAGTTAGCACAGTGTGAGGCACATAACAAGCACTCAATAAACAGGTGCAATTACTATCACCAATAATAAGTATTTGCTTTTTACTTACTAAGCACTTACGTTACATCATCATCCTTTTAGAATATGATAGAGCACATTATTTTACATTATAATACTTTAGGATACACTGCAGGCTGAAGAAAAATGATATAACAATCTAAACTTACCAAAGAGATAGAAGATGATTGTTTCCAATACAGAAGTGCTTTTTCCTTTACCAAATAATTCATCACAGGTTTATTGCAAAAAGAAAACTTCCCTCAACTAAATTTGAGTTGTTGTATGAGTATGGGATTTTCCTTCAATTCTTCAAAATCATTTCTACTGTGTAAAATAACAACAGCATGCTTGCTACACATGCTTGGCACTGTTGACTCCTCCGGGTAATAACAGGATTTCAGAAGTAATCTGAGTAACTCTGCATGGGAATACTAATCCTAAATGCCTGCAAACTGGTGCTAAAGCAAACTTGGACCTCTATTGCAGGATGTGTGACTGAACAGCCACCCTAAGAGGAACCTCTCCTGCGTGCATGTCAGCACCTCCCAGCTTACAGAGCACATTCCATACACAGAGGTGCCCTTAAACTGTCAACTCCACATAGGCACTCAAGATTGAGCACCCTCACTTGCCAAATGACTCCAGAGTCATAGAGAGGCGTGGTGACTTACCTAGGGCCATCCAGCCTGTCAGCCACAGAGGTGGTGGTTGGGGTCCAGCTACTTCTTTCTATATCTTTAACATGAATGTGTTCAATTCCAATGCCATGAACTTCTAAAGGGAAAATTGGGCTTCACTTTTAGAGGCCCAGAGTTTTGGACTTTCCTGTTGACTATTGTTCTTGTGGCCCTTGCGCTTGCAAATGTTTAGGGCTGGATAGAGAAACAGCTTTCACAGATGGAACAGGAGCGCAGGATAATCAATCCCGGCCTCCAAGATGTTTATCCTCATTATTGTTCCTGGCAGCTGAATTAAATATTTTAATGATTCACTTTATTGGGCTCAGGCTCAGAGAATATGTTAGCAGAGACAGCAACTTCTAAGGTCTAGTTGGGATTCTAAATAAAATGAAAACCTGGGGAAGTTAGTACATAGACTTGAAATGAGGCTTTGACATTTTTTATTCACAGATTTTTAAACTCTTCGTTGCCAAGGGCTAAGGAGCCAGGATTTGCTGATGCAAGACCCAGCCCTGAAGGAGGAGGAGGAGACCATGAAGACTCAGAAGAAACCGCTTGGGATGGGGGCAGCGTCCCTGAGCAGCCACTCCATAAAATCCCTACCACACCTGCTGAACGGATGACAAACTCTCAAGCCTCAGGATATTTCCTGAAAGCGTCCGAAGCTTGTAAATTATCCTTTTCTACAGAGGCCATGTTGTTTTTCGTTGTTATTCTACTTTTAATATGTATCAGACCCTAGGGATAGAAAAGTGATTAAGACCCAGACCTACCCTTAAGGAGTACACAGTAGAGTGAGGAGGAGGAGGAAGGGGGTGTGGACAAGTAAACTGACAAGTACAACACAGGATGATAAATAGAGGCATATGCTAGGCACTATTATAACCCACACCTGGCCCCTTATAGTAATGCTTGTAGATGTTATTTTATCCCATCTAAAATTACAGTTTCGGGCAGCTGGGGGGGGGGGCGTGGGCGTGGAGCATTTCCTAACTCGTCTAAGATGACTTCCTTGAAACAAAAGCAACTGGTTGTTCGTCATGAATGCATTACATACAAGAAGCATCTTAAAAAGCCAAGGCAACAAATGAAACTAGGCTCCACTGATGGAAAGTTACCAGGAAGCCTTAGTTCATCGATGAACTATGCTGATCGTGAAATATTTATCTTTTCGCTGCTGAAAAGAGAAGAATCCGGTTATGAAAGCTGGCCTCTTCTGCCATAGCTAAGTCTGAATCTCTGGTGAATCTGGAGAGGTTAAGATGAATATTTATAGCGCAGAAGTTACAGACGGGGCGAGGAAACTATTTGGAGGGCTACCTCGGAAAGGTGGACGGGATTTTCTCGCGTAGTCCTCTAGGAAGGGGCAAATGAATTGGACGGGCAGTTCAGGGGGAGGGGTTAACCAGGCGGTTTCCATGGTGCCGGGGATTTGGGGAAAGAATGCACCCAACGAAATGTGTTGACACAACTGGGCTGTCAGGCCCAAGGTTGTTGGGAAGGGGCGGTAGGAGCCCCGAGGGAGAGGAGGGGCAAGGTAGGAGGGCTTGGGCAGCCCGGGAAGCCGCAGGATGGGGGCGGGACGGTCACGTGGCCCCCAGGGGGCGAGGCCCCAAGTAAGCCCAGGAGCAGACAGAGTCAGAAGTGGCTCCGCAAAGAGCGAACTCTTTCCCGGATCAGGGGCTGAACGCCTTAGAAGAACTAAAGGCACCGGTGGCCAGGACCTGGCTGAGGGAGGTCTGCAGCTGGCCTGGGGGACAGTGCAGGTCCCAAGGAAAAGTGGGGCAAAGCCTCGGAGGTGAGCGGTGATTGGGAGACCAACCTGTGGCTTTTATGCAAGCTCCAGTCTCCATTTCTTCTGGGACAGACCTGTCAGCTTCAGGAGACAAGCTGAGACTCTTGTCCTCTAAGACTACAGATCCTCAGCACCAGTCAACCTCCAGGAGAGGCTGTGGTCATGGTGAATGAAGATCCTAACCTGGACCAACAGGATGGCACCCCTGAGCAGGAGTTTGTACTCCAGGAGGACCCCAGCATCTCTGCCCACCCTAGTGACTCTCTGTATCCCAGCAGTTCAGCCCATCCTGGTACCTTGGCTCAATTCAGTGGCTTGGCCCAAGCCAGTGGCTTTTCCCACCCTAGTAGCTCCCGCCACAAGGACTCCAGTGTGATCAAGGTGAGTAAGCGCCGTTGGGCGGTAGTCCTGTTATTTAGCTGCTACTCCATGTGCAACGCCTTCCAGTGGATCGAGTATGGCTCCATCAGTAACGTCTTCATGAACTTTTATGAGGTTAGTCCCTTTGCCATTGACTGGCTGTCCATGTGCTACATGCTGACTTACATCTTTCTACTACTGCCTGTGGCCTGGCTGCTGGAAAAATATGGCCTGCGCACCATTGCTCTGGCTGGCTCTGCTCTCAACTGCCTGGGGGCTTGGGTGAAGCTGGGCAGCCTGAAGCCACATCTCTTCGCAGTCACTGTGCTGGGCCAGGTCATCTGCTCTGTAGCCCAGGTCTTCATCCTGGGCATGCCCTCCCGCATAGCTTCGGTCTGGTTTGGAGCTAATGAGGTTTCAAAGGCCTGCTCCATAGCTGTCTTTGGCAATCAGCTGGGAATTGCCATTGGGTTCTTGGTCCCTCCTGTTTTGGTACCCAATATCGAAGACAAGGACAAGCTTGCCTACCACATCCGCCTCATGTTCTGCATAGTAGGAGGTTTTGCCACTCTTCTTTTCTTCCTTGTCATCGTTATATTCAAGGAGAAGCCAAAATATGCCCCCAGCAGGGCCCAATCTCTGAGCTATGCCTTGGTAACCCCTGAGGCTCCGTACTTAAGTTCCATCACCCGGCTCTTCAAAAACCTCAACTTTGTACTGCTTATCATCACCTATGGTCTGAATGCTGGGGCTTTTTATGCCTTGTCCACTCTGCTGAATCGCATGGTGATCTTGCACTATCCAGGGCAAGAAGTGAATGCTGGAAGAATTGGCCTGACCATCATCATTGCAGGAATGCTTGGGGCTGTGATCTCAGGCATCTGGCTGGATAAGTCCAAGACTTACAAGGAGACAATCCTGGTGGTCTATATCATGACTCTGGTGGGCATGGTGGTGTACACAATGACCTTGAACCTAGGACATCTGTGGGTAGTGTTCGTCACCGCTGGCACAATGGGCTTCTTTATGACTGGCTATCTCCCGCTGGGATTTGAGTTTGCTGTGGAGCTGACATACCCAGAATCAGAAGGCATGTCGTCCGGCCTCCTCAACGTATCTGCCCAGGTATTTGGGATCATCTTCACCATCTTCCAGGGCCAGATTATCCACAACTATGGAACCATGCATGGGAACATCTTTCTCTGTGTGTTCCTCACCCTCGGAGCAGCCCTCACTGCATTCATCAAGGCTGATCTCCGAAGGCAGAAAGCAAACAAAGAAAGTCCTGAGAATAAACTCCAGGAGGAGGAGAGCAGTCCCAGCAAAGTACCCAACTCTGTGTCTGAGGAGCATCTCTGAGAGAAAAAGGTGATTGCAACTAAGAACTAGGAGAACCACCTCCCACCACCTCTTCAGCCAGCACAGCTCTCACTGCTTGGCCCGAATGTCTTTGCAGGGGCAGCGTTTGGAAGGACCTAGCTAGAATGTTTGTAACTTGGATGGCAGCGCCTATGCCTCCTGGAACCCACTCAAGAGCTTGCTTGGTCTGGCTGGGGAAAATCACACCTTTCATCAAATGCAGATTTCATTCCTGCCCCCTCCCCTTCTGAGTTCCAGGAGCTGCTGTTGGGAGAGGCTGGTGAGTAGGGGAGTCAGTCCTGGCTTTGTGCCTTGCCTTCCCGCCTCACCTCCATCCCTCATGGAGAACGCCTGCCAAATGATCACAGAAAGAAAGCTTATTGAGGATACTAACTTTTCCTAGTGTCTTAAGACCCTTAGAAGCCCAAATTCTAAGGAGTGGTAGCTGTTGTAGATGAGGGTCTTTCCTGGGTCATCAGACTATCTGCAAACATTCTGTGGGAGAGAAAGCCCCATCAGAATGGACCATTGGCTAGTCTGGACCTAGGTTCTCCTGGCCTAACATTGGGGTCTGTTTCCCAACCCACTTCCCTATGAGCTGATCAAGCCAAACATCAATAAACCCGAGAAAAACTCCATTGAGGCCATGAAGGAGAAACTGATTTGGGAGAGGTAACCACCCAGGTGTGTGAGGGTGCTGGGGGCTACCTTCTGCGTGTGTTTGTGAAGGCCTGATTTGGGAACTCGGGTAGCTTAGTTGGGGAATGGGAAGGTTCTTCTCTACAAAAGAAGTCCTTGCCCAGAGATTGTGTCACCTCTGGTGCCTTCATCTGGACTCTGCATTGAGAAACAAAGGACTTGTTTTCTCTGGAGAGAGAGAAATACCAGCCAACTTCCTGTGATCTTTTGTTCGAAATTTAAAGGGATCGCCGTTAAACCAACCCAAGCTGACCTCCTCGCCTGCCTAACCTGCTGCCTGGCTCTACTCACAAGCCTAAGCAGTGTCTCCTGAAAATAAGGCATTTTGGTGATTTCTTTTGTACATTGAGCAGCTGCAATCATGACCACTGGGCTGTTTTGCTGTGGCTACCGCCCTGGCTTCAGCAGATAAGGAGCAGCCTGCACTGGCAATGGTGCTGTGGTGGTTGGGTAATTGCCATAGGAGCCTCATGTGTGTGTGTGTACACGTACATGTACAGACACTCTGTACTTAATAAAAGAAGTTAACAGTTCAGGTGAGGGGAATGAGTTAGGGGTGGAGAGAAAGTGCGCTTTACTTTTTTGACAAGGAGAAAGGTATTCTGCTCTTCAGTCTTTTAAAATATGTCAGAAATGTTTACCAAATCCGTTGCTTTATTTTGAAAACATAATTTGTATTTGCTAGTTGTAAATCAGATGTGTTGAGGCAATAAAAGTTTGTCCAGACATGTATTTATAGAACTAACTGAAGAATGAAAGATAGGGGAAGGAGGAGAGAGAAAAAAGAGGGAAAGAGAGGCAGCAGGGATGATTTTCTGCCTTTGATGTCACCTCTCCTCTTCTGGGGGCTCTAGTACCTGCATAAACAGATATTAAGGCTCTCAAAATACAAACTACCATAAGGACCCTGAGTAGGAGAGGGAAGAGGAGGATAGTGATGAGAAAGAAGTAAAGCAGAGGCAGCAGAGGTAGTAGCTATCATTTTATTGAATACCTAGTAGTGTCTCATTTAATTAATGGAAATGCTGTGTTGATGTGGTAAGAGGCAAGGAATGTGGATTCTGTAAGGCTCAGTTGTACCCCTTCCTAGCTAGATACTCTGGTCTTCAGTATTCTCATCTATAAAATTACGTAGCAATCCCTGTGTCAACCACCTAGAAGACAGTGCACACCATATGAGATGATAAAAGTGAACAGTGTAAACTCTAAAATACTGTACAGATGTTAGTGATTGTTTTCACTTTTTATTTTTGTATTTAGTGGGGTTATGTTGGTTAATAAAATTATATAGGTTTCAAGTGTACCATTCTATAGTACATCATGTGATTTTTAAATAATTTTATTTACAATCTGGTCAGCGTAGCTTAGTTGGTTGGAGCATCATCTAGGAAACTAAAAAGTTGATGGTTTGATACCTGGTCAGGGCACACACCTAGATTGTGGGTTCAGTCCCCAGTAGAGAGGCTTACTGGAGACAACAAATTGATATTTCGCTCACATCAATGTTTCTCTCTCTGTCTGTCTATCTTGCTGTCTTTCCCTTCCTCCCTCCCCCCTCTTCCTTCCTCTCTCTCTGCAATCAGTGAATTAAGAAATTAATAATTTTCTCACTATGAAATAGTCTTTGACTTTGACATAAAATAATGTACCTTCTCAAGTCCCTTGTGAGTCATAGATCTGAGTAAGGAACAGTTTTGTTGTATTCACATCTAATAAGGCCCATAAAACTAGGTATGAAAATTAATTCTGAAGGTCAAAAGTCACAGACCTAGAGAGTCCTGGTCACTGGAAGTTCTAAGCTATGGACAGATTGGTAAATGCTCTAGTCAGGTCTCTGTGGGTAGTTGACATCTCACTAACTTAGGGTCAGGGGCACAGAAGAAAGGCATATGATGAATTCACCTTTAAGAGCATGCCAATTCAAAGCATAGTTAACATTTTGCTTTATCATTCTTCTGTTCTTACAAAAATCATACAAACTCAAGATAGAAAAAAAAGAAAAGAACATGAACCAAAGAAAATAGAATCAACAAAAAAATCTTAACTGTATTACCTACATATAAACACGGTTAATACTTTAGTATGTATTTCCAGATTGTATTCTATGCATGTGAACATGGCTTTTAAGCCTAAAATGACATCAACTATTTTAAAATAATATTTTATTACAAGAATAAGTTCTGTTTTTAACAAAAAGAATAATATTAGATAATGGGGAAAAAAGAAATTGTTCAATATGGCATTCTCTAGTTTTTAATCTCTTGATGGCTATCAAAACAAAGTCCTGGACAGAGGGGAGCAAAAAGGGGATGGATGTAATACAACAACAATAAAATTAAAAAAAAAAAAGTCCTGGCCCTGGCTGGTATGGGTCAGTAGATTGGTGCCAGCCTCTGAACCCAAAGGTTGCTGGTTCAATTCCCAGCCAGGGCACATAACCAGGTTGCAAGCCAGGTCTCTAACCAGATCTGCAGCTGGAGGCAGGTGAAAAGCAACCATGCATGGATGATTCTCTCTCTTTCTTCCTCCCTCCCTGCTCTTCTCTCTGAAAACAATGAATAAAATCTTTAAAAAACAAATATACAAACAAAAAAATAAGAAAACAAGTCCTGTGGTGTCTGTCCCTGTTCAGGAAGATGGAACCAGCTTATTAGTGTTTATCAACAACCAGCCCAGCAACGAAAATGACTCAGCTTTCAACACATGACACGTGTTCAATACCAAGAAAAAGATTCTTTACTTCAATTCTAAGAAAAAGGGTAAGAATCATAAGATATAGGCCAGGGGCCTGCTTTGCTTTGGGATAATGATGAAGATGAAAAAAAAAAAAAAAAACATATAAGAAAGCGGGGAGGAGGAAAAGAATACAATACTGCACCTAAGAGGTCATTCTCTCTGAGAGAAGGAAGGTTTTGTAGTCAGGGAGACATGATTTGGCATTTGAGCTCGGCCACTCACTACTGGTGTGACCATGGATCAGTGACTTCTCTTTTTTTGAGCACCCATTTCCTCACACGAGAGGTAGGAACGGACAAGGACCCTAACTTCCTCATAGGCGTGCTGAGAGGTGCAAAGGAAATGATGCATGTTAAGTGCTTAGAAGAGAGCTGGGCACACAGAGAACTGTAACAGTAATTTTTCTTGTGGCTGCCCTTGTAACTCAACCCAAGGAAGCTTCAGGTATATAAGCTGGAAGGAATTTAAGAGATCGGGGTGTGCAAACCCTTCACTTCTCAAAGGAGAATGCTAAAGCCCAAAGAGGGGAAGATGCTTTCCAATGACACATCTATTTTCAATTAATTCAGCAAACATTTATTGAGCATTTGCGCGAAACGCTATTCTAGGAGTATGATAGGGGGCATAGGTAATAAAATGTGTTTCGTAGGTCAAAATGTTTACGATCTGTGCAAGTTACTTAATCTCATAGTTATATATTTTGTATTTATATCAGAATGTAAGTTTACATATACATTCATTTTATTTATTTTTATACACTCATGTATTTAGAAGACTAGAGTAAGTCAAAGATAATCTTCCTACATCTTCATCGGTTTAGTTTTTAACTCCTGACAAGCAGTGTTCCAGTGTCCAGTCATTGGCTGTGTGGGTGTTGAGAGACAATTGCATGGTGGCCACCTGCCCCTGGCCTGCAGCCCTTGCTCCAGTGGTAGCCTCCTGAGCTCATTTCCCTGCAGTGCTGGTGTGGTGGGTGTCATTCCTTTAGACCCAGGCCAGAGGCCCCACTTCCACCCATCCCGGCAATTTTGTGAGTACCTAATTAAATGGCACAATTAAACAGCTACATTTGCTTAAAATAGCAAGAATAGTGTTGTGATGCCCACAGATCACTGCAGAGTGCTACAAATGAGTAAGATCTCAAAAGGCAGAGGCAGATGGGGAGAGAGAGTAAACATAGCCCAGTTAGTGGGGACAGCCTGAGTAATGGTGCAGAGCAGGGGTGTGCAGGATATAGACAGTTGGTCATGAGAAGGGCCTCCTGCCAGAGGACACAATCACAGCTAGACTGACGGAGGTTTGTTCTGGAAACTGATGCACCAAAATGAACCCTGTGTTCATGTTATTAGACATCAAAGAGGACTGGGAATAATTGCGCCATCCCAGGGAGGCAATGCTGGGGGATTCTTGGTACCATTACAACCCTCCAGAGTCCTCTTTTTTAAAAAAACCAATTTCATATAAACAGAGAGTAGAGTGGTGTTTGCCAAATGCTGAGAGGAGAGGAAAATAGTGATGTAAGTCAAAGGATACAAAGTTAAAGGCATAAGAAGAATGAGTCCCACCCTGACTGTTGTGGCTCAGTGTATTGGGCATCATCCTATACACTGAAAGGAAGCCAATTCGATTCCCAGTCAGGGTTCCTGGTCAGGACACACACCTGGGTCATGGGCCAGTCCCCAGTTGGGACACAAATGAGAGGCAACCAATCAATGTTTCTCTTCCACTCTTTCTTCCTCTCTTCTCCTCTCTTTATAAATAAATAAAATCTTTTTTAAAAATTCCGAAGATCTAATGAACAGTATGGTGGCTATAGTTAATAATATGGTATTGTATACCTGAAAGTTGATAAGAGTGGATCTTTAGCCCTGGATGGTGTGGCTCAGTGGATTGAGTGCCAGCCTGTGAACCAAAGGGTCGCTGGTTCAATTCCTAATCAGGGCACGTGCCTGGGTTGCAGGCCAAGTCCCCAGTTGGGAGAGTGTGAGAGGCAACCACACAGTGTTTCTCTCCCTCTCTTACTGTTTCTCTTATATACCCTCTCTATATAAGTAATAAAATATTTTTTAATAGAAAAGCAATAGATTTTTAGCATTCTCACCACACAGAAAAAGTTATCTACATTCACTATGTGAAGGGATGAATGTGTTCATTATCTTGATCTTGGTAATCATGCTACAATGGATATGTATATCAAATCATTACATTGCACATTTTATATACGTATACACAATTATATTTGTCAACTCTTCCTCAATAAAGTTTTTTTTTTTTTTTAAGAGTTCTCTTTTAGTACAAGGGGAAGAAATTTGGAGATACATGGTCGTGGTGTCACTCCGAAGATGGATGATGGTTTTAGCAGGCATGATAAGGATAGAACCAAGGCCACCCTAACAATGAACTTCACTGCTTCTAAACAGAAATTTTTGATTAAAGTATATCAATATTAACTCTATTTTATGGGATTCCAGTATTTCTGCCAAGACAGTTCTGTCGCAGTGCCACAGAAAATTTCCCCAATGAAACTTTCAGTTTATGAATGCTATCTATTTCTAGAGGAAAAAAAACACAAGCTGTTATAAATGGAAAAAGTTTACATAAGAGAAACAAAACAGCTCCCAAAAATGAACAGTGCATTTAAAATAAAATGCTTTGGTACTTCCAAAAACTGAGCGTAACAAATAGCAAATACATTGTCCCATTCTAAATTCCTTAGACATGGAGCATTTTTTTCAATCTCTAATTTATACCTGACATAAAATTTAATCATTAAATTGCTGGATGAACAACCGCACCCCTAGCTTCTTTTACACAGACAATAATACAAGTTAGCTGTGATGTGGCAGAAACACTGCCAAGTTTCATTCCATGACCATTTAGCAGTAGAAAGGATAATAAATTCTAAGACCCATAAAAACTAGGGCCATATTTCTTTGATACTAAAAAGAAAACCAGTGTCTACCATGCTTGGGGGAGACAAAATAAAGTGCAAGCCTTAGAATCAAATAGACATGGGATTGAGTCCTGGTTCCAATGCGTTATTAGGTGCATGACCTCGGACAAATTTTAGCCTCTTTGAGCCTCAATTTCCTTATCTGTAAAATGGGGATTTTGGCACACCTACTGCATAGGGCTGTTATGAAACTAAATAATGTTTGTAAAACTCTTAGCACAGTGCACAACATATAGTAAGCTTCTAATTAGCATAAAACACCAATTTACCCTGACTTTTTAATAATAGTTTTTAGATATAATATACATACATTCCATAAAATTCTTCCATTTAAGATATGCAATTCAATTATTTTTTGTATCAATTCACAGAATTGGATGGCTATCACCATAGTCTAATTCTCAAATCTTCTTGTCACCTGAGAAAGAAGACTTTAACAGTAATCACTATACTGCCTTTTTAATGCACATAAAAGATAGCTAAGACTTTGAGACCTGGAGCCAGTCATAACTGAGTTTAAATCCAAGCACTAGTACTTGCTAGTGGCGCAATCCACAGAAAGTTGTCCAATCTTACTGGGTCTCAGTTTCTTTACTGTAAGTAAGTGTTGATAATAGCACAAATCTTATAGACCCGCTGTGAGGATCTGGTGAGAAACACATATATAGCACCTGCCAGTGGCTGGCCCATGGTGACCGCCAGACAAATGACAGCCAGCATCATCACACTCCTCATCCTTTTCATTCAGTCTACTTATTTTATCCACCCCTATTTCACCTGGCTTCATCAAATGCAACCGATTAAAGGGCATTGTGGATAGTAAGCACAATACATATTTCATGAACTAATCCATGGAGCCCTCAAATAACATCACTGATAGGTTCTTGGAAGCTGCAACTTTAAGGAAAACAACTGCTAGTGAAACCAATTTTACCAGAGGCTAATTGATAGAAACAAGAGTTATGGTCCTACTGCAAACTTCTGGTCACAAAAACATCACCAAACTTTTAAATAAAGGCCCAAAACACTTCGAATAATAAACACTGAAATAAATGTGGGCTACACATACATTTTTAAAAAATGAATAAAAGCAACTCAGATCTTTATTTTCCAACTTGCTTATTCCAGTTCAGGGTCTCAACATGCCAGAACCTCTCTGGGCAGCTCAGGGCACAGGGTGGAAGCAACCCTGGACAGGCTGTCCTTCCACCTCAGGGCCACTCGCACGCCACACTCACTCACGTGGGCACAATGTAGACACACCAGTTCACCTATCATGCACATCTTTGGGACGTAGGAAGACACTGAAGGACCTGGACAAAAGCCACACAGACATGGGGAGAACATACAAACCACACACATAGTGAAGTTGGCTAGGAACTGATATATTCATTATTTTTTAGAGAGAAGGGCAGAGAGTGGGGGCAAAAGGGAGAGATACATCAATGTGTGGTTGCCTTTCACCTGCCTCCAGCTACGGACCTGGCTGGAGACCTGGCTTGCAGCCTGGTTATGTGCCCTGGCTGGGAATCGAACCAGCAACCTTTGGGTTTGCAGGCCTGAGCCTATCCACTGAGTTACCAGCCAGGGCTTGATTTTTTAATCAATGTTATATCAAAACATTATTCAAAGACCTACTGTACTTTATTATGGAGCAGTTGTGTGTGTCTGTGCATAGACACATGCACACATGTGTGGATATGTCTTTTCATGTAGAGCAGTTTCTATTTCAGAAAAAAAAAATTAAAGTGGCTTCTTGAATGGTAGTGAAACATTTACAAAAGCAAAGGGAAATGTTCATAGTTAATGCCAACTAGAGGCAAATTTATCCAAGGGCTATGTCATCGACACTGATCCAAATTATTATAATCACTGTCTAAATGCAGCCACAGAGACCTAGTGGAATTCAGTCACATTCTAGAGCTCTAGACCAAGCTGTCACCTCCCTCCACACCCTCCTCCTAGCCTTCAAGTGTCTAATCCTCCAGATTCTCCAGTAGCTCCCAGAAGGTTCTTAGCAAAGTCTCACAAAGCTAGTAAGTTGTGAAGCCATGAGCTAAAGCCAGGTCAACTGACTCCAAGGTCTATGTTCTCTTGGCTGCATCATGCTGCTACTTTATTAGAATCTTGTTTTCTCAGGCATCAAAAATAGTATACTTGAGCCCTGGTTGGTGTGGCTCAGTGGACTGAGTGTGGGTCTGCAAACCCAAAGGTCAGTGGTTCAATTCCCAGTCAGGGCACATACCCAGGTTGCAAGCCAGGTCTCCAGCCAGGTTCCCAGCTTGAGGCAGGTGAAAGGCAACCATACATTGATGTCTCTCTCCCTTTCTTCCCCTATCCTTTCCACTCGCTCTACAAATAATGAATAAAATCTTTAAAAAGAAAGTAAACTTGCCTCTTCATGTATTCTGTAGCAATGGCAGGTAACACAGAATTAGGAAAACTCTACTAAAAAAATATAACCTCTCTGGCCCTGGCTGGTGGCACAGTGGATAAGGCTCTGGCCTGCGAACCCAAAGGTCACTGATTCGATTCCCAGTCCGGGTACATAACTAGGCTGCAAGCCAGGTCTCCAGCCAGGTCTCCAGCCAGGTCCCCAGCTGGAGGCAGGTGAAGGGCAACCATACATTGATGTCTCCCTCCCTCTCTGCCTCTCCCTTCCCCTCTAAAAATAATAAGTAAAATCTTTTTTAAAAAGAAATATTGCAGATGTACAGATAGTAGAAAGGTCCATGGAAACTAATTATGCATTGATAATCCAATTCAAAATATATATAACCTCTCCAATAGCAGATGTTGCTCATTCAAACCAGGTTGGGGTTGACTGTACTTATTATTTGAAATACATGCTTATGTTATAATGATTTGCCTCTTTGCCCTTGACTAAGAGTCCATTCACAATTTCTCATACTCTGTAAGAATCCCTTTTATGTGCTGCATAAGTGGCAGCATGGTAGAGCAGAAAGAACACTGGAGTGGCAGTCAGGTGGCAGGGCCGCTGCTGTCTGCTTGCTTTGGCCAAGTGCCTTTGCTGCTCTGAACCTCCATTTCCTCTTCCTGGGGAATGAAGAGACTGTAGCAGTGATGACTAAGGGCCTTTCTGGCTCTAATGTTCTCAGTTCCTTTGGTGTCTCTAGGTAAAGTAAAACTGACTTTGGATTCTCTCAACGCCCGCTTCATTTAAATAATTAATGTCTTTACAGCCTTGGATGGCAAGTCATTGAGTGACTTGATCATGAGCTGTTGGGAGAAAAGCACAGAGCCTGGGTCTCCACAGGGCCCAGATAACTGGAGTCTGGCTTACCAAATGGAACAGGAGGAAATGCACAGGCACCATAGGAATAACGATTTGTGTAGAATGATTTGCCTTCGGGGTTCTGTACATATTGTTTTACCTCGAAGTCAACAACCTTCATCAAGCAAAAAAGAAAACTGGATCTGCTTTAGGTAACACAATTCTCCAAAATCTCATTGTATGGTGGTATTTCATTAACATTCCAGGGCAGTGTGAAAAATCAAATCAAATCTGGATGTGCAACATAGATGAGCTGGGGGCAAATGTTCACACTACCAAAGGACGTTGGCTTAAAGTCCAATAGAACTTGATGGATTCAAATCTTGGCACGGACACTGAAATGCTAGGAATGTGAGCTCCAGCCAGTTCTGCGCCACCACTGGACGTTTATTGGGTACTGACTAAATGCCACCTCCTGGGTCAGGGGATAGAGCTATCAAACTCGGTACAATCAGTCCCTGCCATGAGGATCTCATTGTTTCATGGGTGAGGCAGGCACTTGAACAAGACGCTTTCCTGGAGGCAGTGACACCTGAGCAAGAGTATGAACTTGCTCACCCAGTCTCCACAAGACTCCACTGGTTCCCCTACCTGTTCAGTGGGGGAAATGAAGTCTCTCCCTCACACCACCAATGTGAGAGCTCAATAAGGCAACTGGTGAAGAAACTACATACAAAAAACAAACAAACAAACAAAAAAAAACCACCCAGAACAATAGCACCAGTGATGTTTTCTCAATCGCATGTTTAATGTGACCTATATAATCTACTTATTATGGTATCTCCTTTCTGTCTTAACGCAGTAGAATTCCCTACAGGACAACAGGAATCTTTGAAGTGTTCTTAAAGAAGGAAGGAAGGGAGGAAGGTCATTTTTTTTAAACTTTGCTATTTTTAGCAAAGTCCATAAAATCTATGAGTTGACTAGCATCCATTCTCTTGTTTGTGTTAACAAACAAAACCCTCATTTTATTCAGTGTGGGTCACATGTCCAGCTCAGAGATTGCATTCCCAGCCTCCTTTGTAACTGGCAGGTAAATGACAGTTGTTTCGTGGGAATAGGCTCTTTTGCCTCCTCTACCTCCATCTTCCTCCTTCCTCACTGGAAAGCCAGCAGGTCTTTTGGGCCAAGAACTCACCTTACGGATGGAAGCCCCACTCTAAATCCTGAGTACCTAGAGAAGCAGGAACCTAGAAGGTGCCTGACATTGTAACTGTACAGAAACTTCACTTCTTTTCTCCTTTCTTTCCTTTTGATTCAAACTGGTCTTGTTCAGCACACTGACTCACCTGCTTCCTTCTCCCTGGCATGTCCACTCCCTGAATCATTAAGCCCTCATGACAATGAGGCTCCCACCAGCATCAAATAGTCTTAGGAACAAAGTATCAGGTCTGCTGATGACAGAGACAGAGTTTCTGTCAAACTAGACACAACATCTAGGTCTCAGTTGTGTTTCAGTTCCAGGCCCAGGAAAGCAGCCAAACCAGACCATGTGATGCCATGGCTGACGTCAGGACCAGCTGCACTCACCAACTGCCCCAACTCCAGTAAGGACCACTCACTAGAGACCATGACCCTAACTCCCTTCATTATCATGATTAATATTTCCCCCTATATAATCACTCCCCTAGAAACCATTCCAGAGCCAGGTCTCTGAGCATTAGCTCATCTACAACTCTGGGCAGGAGGCACTATCTAAAAATAAACCCTACCCTGGCTGGTGTGGTTCAGTGGATTGAGCACCAGCCCATGAACCGAAAGGTTGTTGGTTCAATTCCTGGTCAGGGTACATGCCTGGGTTGCAGTCCAGGTCCCCTGGTTGGGGCATGGTAGAAGCAACTGAGCAATGTTCCTCTTTCTCTATTTCTCCCTCCCTTCCCTTCTCTCTAAAAAATAAATAAGTATCTTTTTAAAACCCTTAAAATTTACCAAGATAAAAATAAACCCCTACTTTCTTTGCTGCAAACTCTTCTTTGTGTCTTATTGGGCTTTGATGTGTGCAGGCAAATGGGCCCCTTTGGTCCAGTAACAACATCATAGAAACGCCATACCTCCCAATTTCTTTCTGTGACAGAAACATATTTAAGCTATTGTTTTGAGAAGTTTCTGTCATCTGGAGGTGAATGACTTCTCTGATACATATCAGTTCTCAGTTCAAATGTTTGTCTCCTTCATAGCATTTCTTAACATTTTTGTTATTTCTTTACGGTGCTTGTTGTCTGTCTTCCCTACTAGAAGGTCAACTCTATGACTATTGAGACTGTATCTGTTTGGTGAACCATCTCCTAGTGTGTGCCTGATACATATTAGGAACTTAATAAATATTTTTATATGAATGATTCAAGTAGGTTGAATATGGTATGATATACATATAGTGGGTGCACCAGGTCACTCACATTTTTTAAAAACTGAGTGTCCCTTTAACTCAATGAACCAAATTGCGCAGATCACCAGGATCGATTCTAATATAGTTCAGCAAAAGTTTCTTAGGCACCTATTCTGTGTGAGGCTCTATGCTGGAGACTAAAGAGAAGTATTCCCAAATGTTTGTATCCCAGTATTTTACTCAAAAACTCACAATATCAATAGCAAATTAACAAGACAGCTAGACTCTGATCATAGTTACTGTGCAATCTTAACAAAGACTATATGATGAATGCGTTGCAAATTTTCATTAAAAATGGACAAATTCCAAAATAGTGAGATGCTCGTCTTATGACATTAAAATTAGTATCCTTAATTTAGTTTTGTCATTTCTGGCATTTCCCCCACCCCCTAGACCAAGAAAGTAGAGAAATGAATCTTCTTCATTCATCCCAAAAGACCATCTTGTTTTTGGTAATTAATATATGACAGACCATGATAATCCTATTGTAGATTTGTATATTCTTGTTGTTGAATTCTTCCCACAAATACTCTTTAGGCATTTTCTTTTATCTTAAAAAAGAATATGAAGATTAATATAAAAATGGCAAGTGCCCCTTCTCATTATAAGCCTAAAAGCTGATTTTAATGATCTTTCAGTAGAAGCAATACAAGTAAAGTAATACAAGAAATTGTTCTGGAAGTTGAATCCTCATGCTTCTAGCTAGTAAAGAAAGAAAGGGGGGAGAAGAAGAAAGTTCCATTTTGCAGTGTGTCTAGTTAGCCAGCAGGAGAGAAAAGCACACCAGGGGGGAATGTTAGTGAGGACAGGAAAAGCCAACTTTAAGAACATACAGGAAGAGGGAGAATGGTACAAAGTGACCATGTTCCCATCTCCACCATGGCAACTACCTGATTACTGATGGCTGGACTTCCCTGAAGGCTGCCAATATGAGAGCAAAGCAGACCATTTTGCCTCCTAAGATGAGCTATGCTACCAAATTGGACATTAAAAACATCAGCCACAGTACTAGATGAGGAATAGCCAAACTAGGACTAATAAAGGGAATCACATAACAATAAGAACAGCTACCATTAACTGGGAACTTAGGATGAACCTCCTAGGACTAACCACTTAGAACATAAAGAGTCCATTTAGCCCATTGTTTTTCAACTTGGGGTGGTTTTGGAGCCCTGGCGACATTTGGCAATATCTGCAGCTATTTTTTGTTGATTTATCTTGGGTGGGGGCAGGAAGGATCCTCTGGCATCTAGTGGGTAGAGGCCACGATGCCACTGAACAATGCACAACACAGTCATATACAGAAAAGAATTATCCAGTTCAAAATGTCCATGGTTGAGAAGTTTAGATTAAGCTTTACCTTTGTGGGTCAGAGGAGATCAAGGTCCAGAAGGAGTGTGTTTTATCCAAGGTCACTCTTTTGTAGCTATATCTTTATCCATTCATCTATTAGCCAAAGTTTAAAATTTCATTTGAATAAAGGGCTACTTTATTGTTTAAAATGTTTTTAAATTTATTTTTAGAGAGAGGGGAAGGGTGGGAGAAAGACAGGGAGGGAAGCATAAATCGGTTGGCTCTTGCGTGCCCCCAACTGGGGAACCTGGCCTGCAGCCCAGGCATGTGCCCTGACTGGGAATCAAACCAGCGACCCTTTGCTTTCCTGGCCAGTCTCAAACCACTGAGCCACACCAGCCAGGTCTAAAATTCTGGTACTTTAAAAAGTGTGAAAACCACTGCTCCAATTTCCAGGTATTATTCAGGACTAAAGCAAGTGCTTATTCCGTTTCCCAAGAAGCCCACTACTGTCCAGAAAGGCATATAACCATCTGAGTTAAGTCCTCTTTCTATCATGTTTTAAATGAAAAGCACAGCCATAAGTAGAGGGAGAGACAGTCCCCTGCCCCTTCCCCACACACAAACAGATGTCTGAGATGGCACCTCCCTGTCACTCAGGACCCAGATTATGAGTACCCTGCCCCACCCCCAACAATCGATGTCCACTTATTTGCTCAATGAAGCATCCCCCCTGCATGACTCCTCACACATCTGATTCTCTCTGTGTCATCTCCTTGGTGTAAGGAACTAAGCTGGGGCTGAGAATATGGGATCAAGGAAGTCTAGAGAAAGACAAGGTACAGTCCATCCAGGCTCCCCAGGCTTGTACAGAATGAGAAGAACATAAACAATTTCCACTAGGAAAGCTGAGATAAGAGGCTCTAGAGGCTACACAGTGCTATGGGAGGCCACAGGAGGAAAGGAGTACATAGAGCAGCTGGAAAAATCTGAGAAGGCTTCCTGGAGGAGGTGACAGTTATCCTGCATGGGCAAAGGCAAACAGCAGATTGTCCCTTTATGTAAGTATATATACTGGAAAATGGGGAGAATCCACAAAGATGGAGACAGACAGAAAAGGAGCTTCAAACCCACTCTAGTTTTAGAGCTTCTGACATTTAGGCAAAACAACAGAATCTTTCTGAAACTACTATAGACCCCCTACCCAATGATTTATAGCCTCTATTTCTAGCTAACTAAAAACAAAATTCCTTACCTGATATCCGGTGTCCTTTACTTCCTAGCTTAAACCACATCCCCCACTATAGCTTCCTGCCAAGAAAACCCAAACTGGCCTGCTCACTGCTACAGGTCCCCAGGGGGTTTCCTCCCTGCAGAGCATCTTACTTCCTAGCTTTAGCCAGTATCTAAACTTCTTCCTTCCAGAGCACCCAGGTCCTTGCCTACCTTTCATACTGGCAGCTTGCCCTGGCCTGAAAATAATTGGAGCTACTCCGGGCATTCACTGCCACTATGAGAATGAGTAGTAATTACTAAGCATCTTCCCTTATTGAGTATACTATAGACCGCGTGCCAGGCATTTTATGCCTATTTGTTTACATAATCTTCCCAAGGGTATAATGGTATCACCCGCATTCTGCAGTAGGAGAAACTGAGGCCAAGAGAAGTGACATCAGTTGCTGAAGGTCACTCAGCTAATAAGTAGGGGAGCAGGGCTTCAAACCCACTCCTGATAGACCCCACAGCTGAGCTGCTCTCCGACCTATACAGTGTCCCTAGGGCCTGCCCGCTCAGTAATGACTTCCTTGAGTCTCCAGCTCTGCGAGCTCCCTCATGTCTCTGAATTCTGAAGCAAATGGGGTCTGCCACTCTTATAGTCCACATTACCTTAGGCAAGTAATAGAAATCAGCCCTAGGAATAATAGCGGACATTTAAAGTCCTTCTATGCAGCAGGAACCCCTTTTAATGGCTTGACATAGGTTAGCTCATTTAATCCTGCCAAAGACCCTATTAGGGTTGCCATGCCCAATTTACAGATGAGGCAAGTGGGACATGAGATTAGGACAACTAGTAAGTGGTCCAGCTAGGATCTGAACTTAGGCAGTCTGGCTCTGGCCTTGTCTCTTATATACTTCTCCATTTTCATAGATAAGGAAATTGATATTCAGAGATGTTAAGGGACTTGCCTGAGGTCACGCAGCCAATAAGGAGAGGAACTGGGATTGGAATCTAAGCAGTCTGGATCCAGAGTCCAAGCTCTTAGCCGTCCACTATAGCCCATACTGGAAAATGAGCTCTCTCGGGCCTCTCGAGCTATATAGCCTTTACCATCTACTACCAAGCAAAACCAGCAGATTCTAGCTACCCGCCCTCCCCCCAAAAAAAAGAAGCATTTCTGGTTTTCAAGATACATTGCTACAGGCCCCCAGGGCGTTGCACACCAGCACTTCCAAGCCCTCCAGACCCTGTGAGCTAGGGACCAGCTAGAAGACCTAAGTCCCTGCCTCTAGCACCCCAGACTCAAGTCAGGCCTACACTGACAACCAGGTTCACTACTGAAATGCAGATGACTAATGAAGGCAGAGGAGGCAGGGAAAAATGACAAGCATATTACTCACTTTCAAACCACAAACATACAATTATAACCTTACTCACTAATAATTTCAGGTGGCACTCTCCTGACAAGTCAGGATGGCTCTTTGTGTGCAATCGTGCCATTTTATAGCAGCAAGTAGATAGGGAAGAAGCATATAATCATTTATTGTTGTTTTTATTTTCCCCAAGGGCTTCTAACGTTACAATTCTGACATCCCTATAATTTATTGCATTTCCTTCGATTTTTCATCCATAGAGCCTGTCACCGAATGAGTTACCAATTTTCATCCTCCATGAGAAGCTCGGACAGGATTTTAAATGTTTAGGGTGCTTTCTTGATAGCAACACCTCTGCACTGTTTGTAATATAATCAACCATATGAATAAAAGAAAGAGCAGATGTCTGTATTTTGGGAGATTTGAATTCCAGAAGTGGCTCTAGCACTACCTGTGCGACCATGAGCAAGGCAGTTACCACTCTAGGCCCAATTTAATGGTACTCTGGATTTGTTTTAATCAACTGTGATAAGACACGCAGACACGGAAGCGGTGGTCATTTAAAAAAGGTTATTATATTAATCACAGTCCTGTAGAAGCAGGAGGCACACTACACAAGGGGTCACATGGAGACATGGAGAAGCAGTGGGGCTGGTCAGGAGAAGAGGGAAGGAGAGGGAAATGGGTGACCCTGCCCTGCACATAGTATGGTGTCCTACTGCCTTGGGCTGTGAGTTTTTCTGACTAATAAACTGCTGTCCATCTCATCTGTTCGGTGAGGTGTCGTGTGTTGGCCCAGGGGTGTCCAACCCCCGGGCAGTGGATGGCCTGCACCTGTTAGGAGCCTGGTGGTGAGCTACTCCCCTGCCCCTGTTCGCCCTGTCCAGAGGGGGCAAGGGGACAAAGCTTACCAGGGCCTGGCTTGGCCTCCTGTCATTCCCCACCCTTCCCACAGTTGCCAGAGAGGGAAACTCCTCTGAGCTCTGCCTCCTGCTATGTCCCCTGCCTCCCCCCACCCCCCACTGTTCTCCCACAGACCAGTTCCTGGTGACAAAAAAAGTTGGGGACTGCTGTGTTGGGCCATCCCCATAACCCCAGGACACAAATCTCTTCCTCACCAATAGGGTAAACAGGAGGTGATTAAAACAATGTGTGAATGAACATAGACATCTGCTCACAGATAAAGCCCTTCACAGAGGAGTTTAGCTAATACTTCCTTCTGAGTTTTTCTTTCCCAAGATAAACAGTCCCTCCAGGACCTTCACAGGCCTTGATTCCCAGGCTCTCTACCCTGTCAGACCATTCTAGACCTCTTGGCATTATACGTGCCTTTCACTGCAGGACCAACAACTAAGCACAGGTGCTTCCTTCTGCAGGGGTCTGACCACTGAAATGAAAACAGCACAAGTCCCAGAGCGAGACCAAATTTCCAGGGTCCCATCACAGCTGCGCATTTTTCACTGCGTCACCCTGGCCAGTTTTCCCCACCCCTTGGATCTCAGTTTCCTCATAAGGAAAATGGGAATAATGGCAAGACGCTCTCAAAGTTTTCACAAGGCTCCACCAAGAGCATGTTTGTACAGAGCCAAGTCCAGGGTTGGTGCTCAGGAAGCACTCACTGTTGTTACCATGAACAAGTCAAAAAAGACAAATGGTACAGGGTTGTGCACTAACACTGGAGGTGGAGTGCAGGCTGACGGAGGGGGCCAGCTTCCAAATGGAACTCTCTCACATATATACCCTATGGGGAGAAGGTGCTACTAAGTCTCACCCCAGCTACATGGGCAGTGGACATGTCCTCAGGCTCCAAAACAAGAATCCAGTGGCCAAAATCACATAGTATACCTATTACACTTCTGTTCTTGAGACAAAGAACAATCTTTTAATTTTTTTTTCAAAATCAATAAAGCAATAATGTCAAGGCATGGGACAAGAACCAAACCGACTGAAATCCATTACAAAAGCAAATGGGGAGGGGAAGTCACAGAAATAGAAACTGCTACACATCTGACTTCAGGGGTATTTTGAAGTCCCCTTAAAACAATCTCCCTTGGGAAATACTCATATTTGGGACTGATTATTTCATAAATGTCTTCAATCTGATCCAGAAAAAAAAGCCTGTTGTCATTAACACTAGTAAATTTTTTGAGGGCAAGAAAAAGATGTTCAGTTCCTTATTCAGCTTACAAAATTAGGGATTTTGTAGTGTTCCACCTGCCATTCATTTTAAAAATAATTAGTTAAGAATGAAAAATATTTTCTTCCCTTTGGGGAAATGCCAGTAAAATCTGGAAGAGTTCCTATGTTTATGATTTGGTTCCATAGAGTTGAATGTCTTCATTTTTATGAGCAGTAAGTTGTATCAATTAAAACAAATAGAAAGAGCCAAAGAATTTGATTCCAGTTGTAGTACAAACAACGCTTTAAACAATCCATAGCCCTGAACTGAATCCTAGGTTAATCAATTAAGCAACTGGCATTGCTCAGTGCCAGGTCCTGTGTACGTGGCTGACAGGCCAACAGCTGCTACAGAATCAAGGACTTGAAAGGGGGTGGTCTAGTAGGTGGAAAAGGACCATGGCAGAGGGTAACAATAAGTACAAATGCTAGCACCGGCCTGTGCCTACCTCCTTCAGCTCATCCACCTGCCATATTCCACATGCACCTGTGGCCCCAGCTACCAGTGCCTGGATCCCCTTGGGTCTGGGCCCTTATGTGTTCATGTGACGTGCTTAACACACAGGTACTGGTGGGCCTTTGAGCAACTCACTTTACCCCATAGTCCTTCATTTACTCACACCTCAAATAGAAACGACACCTCATATGGCAGGGCAGACTTTGGCAGTCAGCTGTGGCAGCTTCTGCACGAAAAGGCAGAATTCAGTAGCTGGGCTAGACACTGCATGGCCCATAAAGGCTAATATATTTACTATCTGGCCCTTTACAGAAAAAGTTTGTAGATCCCTGTCATAGAATGCCCTCCTCCCCTTTCTTTCCTACTTCAATGAATCCCATTTACCTTTTCAAATTCAGGTCAAGAGTCCTTTCCTCCAGGAAATGTTTCCGGACCTTTCCACCCCGCCAATACTCTCAGGGAATTGGAACCTTCCTCTTATATGCACTGCACTTCTACTTTGCACTCAATTTGTGCCCCTCGGAAGCATTAATCACATTAGGTTGGCGTTATCTGTCAGAAACCCAAGACAGTAACCTCTCTGGGACTGCGTGGCTCATTCATCTACAGATCCTGAATACCCAGTACACAGGGCTTGACCCAAAAAATGGTACTAAATAAATCCTGCTGGAACACCCAGGCACGGCTGTCCTATATTTGGAATGTGACACAAAGCTACCCCACCCACCACTCACCAATCACCGTGGCATTTGCTGAAGTCAGAGTCATGGCCCTTAAGCGAGAATTTTGACTGGTGGAGGGAGCTGCTCTCCAATAGAGGAGTGCCGCTGAAGAGGCATCAGCAGAACAGTAAAAAGCTGCCCCCCTGCTGCTTGCAGACAAGGTTCACCCACCAGGCCTAGAGCCTATAGGCTATTTTCAGCTCGGAGTGCAGCGCACCCAGGGGTGTGTTGGCTGAGCCACATCAAGCCATTGGGTCTTCTTACCTGCTTCATTTCAGCTCACTGCACCCAGCTCCAGCCTAGTCCCCTCCCTGGGACACCGCACACACCTTGTCCTGAGTGCAACCTTCACACAGAACTGCCAGCACACCCATAAGCCTGAGTTTTAACCCTGCCATTTTTTTTCTCGGGTACTAATCTTAATACCAGGGATGGGGCACAGTGCCCCAGAATGTGCCACTGGACTTGCAGTCAAAAGACCCAGGTGTTACCGCTGGCACCCCTACTTTCTAACTGTGAGAACTTTGGGCAGCTTGGGCCTCAGTTTCCTTCTCTAGAATTTGGAGATGATAATACTGCTTGATCAAGGGAAATAAGGAAATCATGGGAGTGAAAGTGCACTTCTCCCTGGGAAGTAGTGATTCTCCAGGATTAGGAACACAGGCTCCTCCCCCAGGAAGGTATTTCAGAGTAATCAGGACAGGGGCTTTTCTCAACCCATTTCCACTCTGGGGAGATCCAGATTATGGCCTTCCCCTCTTGAGAATCAGAGCACCTTTACCCAGGGGAGTGGTATTGTTTCTTGCTCTGGGGCAAGAAAAATGTTGAATGCCACCACTCTGGTGCCATAAAAATGGAAGCGGACATGACTGTGCAGTGCTAAGGAAAAAGCCAACAAGGGATGGGAATTCTGTGATGCTTCTCCACCTTTTTCACATCATGGCTCTTACATGGAATGCCAGGCACACGTGATACGCTGAGGCACCAGCCACCATAGGCAACACAGGCCAGCGCTCCCAGGAATCAGGGGGGTTGAAGGGAATGATGAATCAAACACATTATAGTTCATTTTTCAGCACATCCTTTGGAAGCTATGCTGAAGCAGAATTTGGTACCTTTGAGATATATGACCACTTTTCAGAAGCAAATAAGTCAGCTGTGGCCACTACCCCCAATTCAGGAGCAAGGAGTGTACCTGTAATTATTTCTTCATCAAGCCTCAGCTTATTAGAAGGTCTCTGCACTGTGTGCTCCTGTGACTTTAAAAAGGCTGCCAGAACTGTAATCCCTTTTCACTTTGGTCTGGGGCTTGATGTCAACTTTAGGGCCTCACCCTGCTTTGAAGGTGCTTCTTGGATCTCAGGCCTGGGTGCCCCTTTCTCCACCTCTGCAGCTCCTCAGGCTGGCCTCACAGGCACTGCCCTACCCTAACCTGGCTTCTTGCCTAGTCACAGCCAGGAATGAAATCTGCCCAGGGCGGGAGATTAAGAATCTGGGCATCAGCAACAGATCACCCTGAGGACCAGGGATGCTGGTGCTGCTCTGACCCTGGTCACCAGCTCTCATTGTTGGAGTTATGCTTCCTTCCTGAGTGACACCCACCTCATCCCCCAGACCAGTTACTGGGTGGGGATACTCTCTTCGATGCTCTGGAACCAGAGTCCCCAAATCTGGTTCTTCAGCAAAATAATCTGGGATATCTAGGTACCTATATCTATACCTATATCTACATATCAATATCTATAGATATATAAAGCAATACTATGTAATCTATAACATAATGCAATGCAGTAATCATATATTATACCCTCAGTTCTACTGAATCAGAATCACCATGGTCAGAAATATCCCTTTGAAATTCCCTCCAGTGATTCTGATAACCAGACCAGATGGTGGGTGGGGGAGTGATGCTGTGGAGAAAAAGGAAAAGGAAGCCTAAATCTCACCCTCGTATGTACAGGCATACCTCGTTTTATTGTGCTTCACTTCACTGAACTTCACAAATGTCGTATTTCTTACAAATTGAAGGCAAGGCGCTTCACCAGGAAAGAGATTATGATTTGTTTTATTGCCATTCTCACTCTGTTGTGGTGGTCTGGGATCAAACCTGCAATATCCATTATGTGTACCTAGACAAGAGTTAACATTTAGGCTCTTCATGAATCAAGGAAATTATTACAAAAGTGGAGAGCAGAAAGAGGTATTTTTGTTAGGGGCATATGAAAAATATCTCACACCAGACATGGGCCTCCAAAAAGGGGAGTATTTCTTGCATCTAAAAAGCAGAGTGGCCAGACCCAAAGCAAGCAACAGAAAGCAAGGAGATCCAGACTGGTGTTCATGTTTGAACTCCTCTCTGTGCTTTATGCAGATGGTAACTGATGAGTGAGAGTTGCCAAGTATCATGGTGGCATGGCATGGCATGGCATTCCCATGCTGAGGAAAAGCCCAGGCAGAAAGCTAGGAGCAGGTCCCTCTTCTGCAGATTATCAGATCCTGGAACATTCTCATCTTTTCTGACTATGACCACCCCTGCCTTGCTTGCTTAAAAATGAGGCCAAGTCCTTAATGTTCCATCTCATCAGTTCTCTGACACCAGTCAGCCTCTAGCTTGTTTCCCAATCCCTACAATAAGGATCTCTTCCTATCTTCTTTCAACTACAGTTTATAGAGAACCTTCCATGAGTCAGGCCAGTTGCTAAGAAGTGGATGGGTATGGAAAAAGAGATCACCTTAGATAGAAAGGATAACTTCAAATGATTCATTTCAAAACTCTTTAGGATTTCTGCTTATGTTTCTAGATGAATTTTGCTAGCAATTTATCACATCTCATAAAGCATCCCACCAGGTCTTTCACTGGCATGCACTGACACTTTGTATTAACTCAGGGAATACTGGAATCTTCCCCATGTATTTTCTCTTCAACTACAACAAGGTATCTCTCCCTTCGTTTTATTTAATGCCTTTGATACCTACCTCTAGGATTATTTAAATAAATCTCATGTCCCAAATTTCATTAATGCCCTAGTATATAATGTATTTCTGTCTCCATTGCAAATGAATTATCTTCTTTATTATATTCTTCAGTTCTTTGCAACTAGAAAACATGACTATTTTGTGTTTATTTGCCTTGAATTTCAAGAAGATGTTAATCTCATTTATACCAACCAGCATATGATGACCTTGTATATTCTAGACATGGCTAATTTTTCTGTTGTATATCTCCAGTGCCTATCACAATGTCTCACATACAGTAAGTGGTAGGCCTTCCTATTTTAGATTGAATAAAGGCATGGCTTTTTTCACTGATGGTATTCATCTAATTTCTTTTTCCTTACCAATGACTATGGCTTGTATTTCTACTACAATGTTTTTTTAAAAATGGTAGCACCTTAATCCTACCTTTGTCATTCTTAATTTTCCCTATATTTATGGGAACTCTTTTCTTTATGAAAGATAGTATTAGATCTTATATTTAAATATGTAAAAATCATATTCTTTTTCAGGGTACCAAACACATTGTCAAAGAATTGTTATTCCATTTATTAGATGCCTTTTCAACATCTACTAACATAAATATTATTTTAACTATGTTTTCATATTAATATGATAAATTGTCACCAAAATTTCCATTTTATCATCTTATCCTGTGCTCTTGGATTAAATTTCACTTGACCAGATAAATTATTTTTCAGATAAAATTTTAAGTAGAATAATTTTCTATGTATATTTGTTTAAATAATGAATAACCATAAGTAAAATTAGCCTATAAATGTTTTTGGTTTTTTCCCACAATTTTGGGATTTAAGTAATAATTTTGCAATTAAAAAAAAAAAACAGAATTGAGTAAAGCAGCATTGACTCAATATTTAAAAATAATGTATGAAAGATGTAATTTTTAAAAAAGATTTTATTTATTAATTCCAGAGAGAGGTGAAAGGAGAGAGGCAGAGAGGGCGAGAGACTTCAATGTATGGTTGCCTTTCACCTGCCTCCAGCTGCAGTCCTAGCTAGAGAACTAGCCCTGGCTGGGAATCGAACTAGCGACCTTTAGATTTGCAGGCTGGTGCCTTATCCACTGTGCCACCAGCCAGGGCTTTGACTTTTTAATATTTTTAGAAAGTATAATATAGGGAAAGTTTTTCCATTTGTAGCCACATAGATCTGAGGCCAAATTCTAGTTCTACCACTTATTTGTTGTGTGACTTAGGTAAGTCATCTAACTTCTCAGAACCTATTATATAAACTGTAAACTAGTGTTACTAATAGTGCCCATATATTGTATAGATCAGAACTTCAATGTGGGTTGTGTGTGTGTGTGTGTGTGTGTGTGTAAATGATCTAGTCCACAGTAGACAGTCAAAAAATATCATGGCTTTCAAAATTTGAGATCTCTTTATTGATGTGCTATGTCCAAATACCCATGACTTATGTGGGTTTCATGGTGAAACATGAATGATTTCTTGTTGCTCCCACTATAGTTGAGCTGCCCATGTTTACTATTAATCTTGCATGAGTTTTTATATTTTATAAATTTTGCAAGGAGTCATTCCCTCCAGCTCTGACTTAATCTGATTATCAGCATACAGTGGAGGGTACATTTCTTAACCTTTTATAGTTATTGTTGGATATCCTGTCTCATTTCCATTTTAATTAATCTGTGTTTTCTCTTTTAGCTAGGCAAGCTGCTGTTCATTTGTTTTCAAAAATCACCTATAGGGTTTATCAGCTTTTTCTCCAATTTATTTATCTATGTTATTATTACTTCCTTCTGCTGACTTTCTGGCTTCTGATATTGCTCCTAAGGTAAGCTTAATTCATTATGTTTGCCTTTCCTTCTTAGCAACATAAACACCTAGAAAAATGCATCTTCCTCTAAATGCCACTTTGGCAACACCTTACACTACTTTAATCTGTTCATATTTATGTTTATTTTCCTTATTTAAAAAATTGGGTTATTAGGTTCTATACTTCTCTCAGAATCAAGCTGTTATTTGAGGGAGTATGTTGTTAATTTCCCTTATTTCACATTTCATTATGGCTTTATAAAGTGGGTTTTTTTTTTTTTTGTACTTTAGCCTTTTTATATTTACAAAGTATATATCTAAATCCAAGCATATTATTAATTTTTGTGAATGATCCACATACATTTGCAAAGAAATTTTATCACAACCTTAAGAGTAAATAATGTGATTAGTTTCAAATTTATGCTGTCATTTTTAATTAAAATAAGAGCAAGAGGACTCCAAAAATGTGCATTTTCTTTTTTAGGTTCTAATCTTAGTTATGGGAATTCTTCCAAAGGAAAATGAAGTGCTGTTAGTTAATTTTTTAATGTTTTCACTTAACATAAGCACGACAGTCTAAACAAAATATTTCAATGTGTTAATTCTCACCAACTGTAGTGATTCATGGTATTTAAACTTGGGAATACAGTGAATCTTGAAGTAGTAGAATCAAAATATACCAGTGTTGCAATATGCACCTCTTCTAGACAAATGGCTATTGGTCAGGGGACAAAAATCTACATACTTCTTTTCTGACAATTAACCAGCACTCTCCAATACACTATATCCATCCACCATTGATGGGGATTAATTGAAGAAAAGGAGGGGAGGGGCTTCAGTCATCATATACATTGGAAAATGCTAACTTACTCAAAGGTTTCTCTACTGCAAAATTTCTCACTATCTTCATATACTAATGTAGATTACGAATCCCTAAAAAGGGGGATATGGGTTCTGCAATATTTCCCCCTGGAACTCATCACTGCTAAGCACTAGTATTTTCGTGAAATACATTTGGCAAAATAATATTGGTAAATAGCAAAGTAGCTCTCCAAAACCAGGGTTGTCTGGCCTTTGGAAGCAGGTTCCCCATGCAAGCGCAAACATACCCCAATAGTAGGTTCAGTGAAGTTCAGCTGGAGACAGTTCTTGTAGGAAAATGAGAAAAACTTCCTCACCAGGAAGCTGGGGCAAAGAAAATGCAGAGGATACAGGGAGCAGGCAGTGAGAAGAATGCATGAGTGACTGCTCTACAGATTTGAAAATATGTCTATCCCCTAGGACCAAAACAGGTCAAACTGAGATTTAGATGGCAGAGGAATAAGAAAAAGTTCATATTATAAGAAACACGTCCCATCCCAGCTGGTGTGGCTCAGTGGACTGAGCACTGGCTTGAGACCACAAGAGTCGCCAGTTTGATTCCCAGTCAGAGCACATGCCTGGATTGTGGGCCGGGTCCCCAGTTGGTGGCATGCAACTGATCACACATTGATGTTTCTCTCCCTCTCTTTTGTTCTCCCTTTTCCTGTCTGAAAATAAATAAATATTTTTTAAAAAGAAACATATCCCTTCTCCTTTGAGTTTCACAACCATGAAGTGATAGTGCCCTCTCCCTTTCATCACTGTCACCTTGGGCCTCAGCACTTTCTCACGTTCCCTGGGAGTTTGGCACCTGGCTCCCAGTCAGCCACTGGGCATCTTCCCACAAAGGGAAAAGTCATCTGTTTGATTCCCAGTCAGGGCACATGCCTAGGTTTCAGGCCAGGCTCCTAGCTTGCAATATTAAAATATTGCATAAACTGCATCAACTTTCAGACTCTCCTTGAAAGTAAGGATCATTTCTCTTCACTCCTGGGCCTCAGCATTGTAACGAAGTAGTTTACAACAGTCAGTCCCCAAGCCCCATTTGATGACTGAGCATAAAGCCATTAAACAAACACTTCTAAAGAAAAGAGTGGCTCAAATCTAAAATGATTTAGAAGACCCTATTAGGTTTTAATGGTGTCTAATGTCTTGCCTCCAGCTTCACTTGGACAACTTCTAATTACCGGTCAAGATTCAATCAAAGAGCTCTCCTGGTTCCTCCAGGGCTAGAATCAATGCCCCTTCTCAGGGCTACCCCAGCCCTTTTACACACATTCACTAACCTCACACATTGTATTGTAAATAAATACTGACAGGTTCAACTTTTTATCTAACGTGTGAGTGTTTGGAGGGCAAAGAGTATGCGTTACAATTTTATCTATATCCACATGTCCAGGTCTTCAAGACCACCTCCAGATTCAATGATTTGCTCAGACTCAAAACTCAACAAAATGTTGCACTCGCAGCTCTGATTTATTACAACAAAAGATACAAATCAAAATCAGCCAAAGGAAAAAGCCCATGGGGACAACAAGCCCAGGGGAAACTAGGAACAAGTTTCCCAGGGATGTCACGCAGAACACACTTAACTTCCCCAGCAATGAGGGTGATGATGGAAGCGAAATGTCTACCAGAGAAGTTCATTAGACCAAGTGCCCAGAGTTTATCTTTTGGGCTGGTCTCACAGACACTCTCTGCCTAGCACATGTCAAAATTCCTGACTCCCCAAAGTCAGCATAAAACACATTGTACAAACAGTTTAGGTACAGTGAGGCATCTTATCATTTAGGGAATGGTAGGAACCCTTCCAAAATCCAAATTCCCAGATGCTAGCCAGGGACCAACCTTGTAAGCCGGCCTTTCAAAGGACAGCATTTAGGCCTGCCATATTAACAATTTTCTGTGCAGCCTAGAACAGCTAGTACTGAGTGAGGCACAGAGTAGGCATTGAGTCAATGCATAAAGAAGGAATGAATGAATGCCAGGCATTTAGACAGGCAGTTTATTTATAAAACGCATGACTTTTCACGAGCACCTGCAATGTAAGCAAGCATTATCATCCTCAGAGAGAAACTGGCTTAGAGAAGTTAAACAACGTGCCCAGAGTCTCGGCCAGGAGGATGGTAAAGCTAGGATTTGATCGGATTCCCTGGGGAATTATGTGTGTGTTTAGGGAAAACTTTTCAAAACACTCATATCTAGTTCAAGTTCAAGCTCGTTGCCTTGCATTCAGTGCCTGCTCTGGCCAGTGCACTAGCCTGGGCCCTGCGATGACAGAGGTGAGCATGTCCAGTCACCATCCTTGAAGACTGTGTCACAGAGTAAGGGTTCAATACTAGGTCTTCCCTTGCTCCTCTCTCCAAAGACTGACTAGGGACCGTCCTCTGTCAATGCAAAGTTGAGAGAACCTCCTGGAATCACTATCACAAGAATGATAGCAGCCAATATTTATTGAGCACCAGGCACTATGCTAAACCCATTAGGTGCATCCTCATAATAGCCCTGGGAGGTACATATTCTTATTAGCTTCACACTGCAGATGGACAAATGGAGACTTAGGGGGATTAACTAACTTTCTCAAGCCCCAAAACCCAACACGTGGCAAAGCTGGGATTGCTATCCACTTCTGCTCATTTACAAAACCCAAGTTCTTCTTAACCCCAGCACTTGCTGCCTTTTGAGAAGCTGGCGTGAAAGCAGAGAAGGCCAGCCAAAGAAGCTGTTAGCCACACCACCCATAACTCCCAACCCAGGGGCTCTTTCCACACCAAAGACAAAATGGTCCTCCTTGGGGCCTTTGCATGTACTCTTCCGCGCAGACTGCTCTTCTTCCTCATGCTTCCAACCCTCATTTCTTTTGGGCCTTTGCTGAAATTCCACATTCTGTCTGCGGTCTTCTCTTACCACTCCATAGAAATTGAGACCCTTTCCCCCACTGCACACTCCTGGACCATTGCTGGCTGATCTTTCATATGTACTTGTTGGTTTCTTTACTACCTCCCACCTACCCCGCCAACCCCACTGCCATGCCCACACTAGAATGCAAATTCCACAAGGACAAGGAATTTTTTTTGTCTGTTTCATTCCCTGACTTATTCCCAGAACCGAAGACAATGCCCGGAATGTAGTAAATGCTCAATAATTATTTTTGGAATGACTAGTAACTGCATTGACCTTTTCAAAAGGCAAATGCAAATTGGATGGTGGTACCGCAGGCTTCAAATCCTTTAATGACTTCCCATGGCTGTCCAAAAAAGGTTCAATCTAGCCGTGTCTTGGGCCACCCTCCGATCACTAGCTCTGCTCCAGCCCTGTGGACCTTTTCTGTTTCTGTTGTTTCTTTCCCTGCTGGACCTTCACGTCTGCCGAGCCCTCTACCTGCAAATCTCTCCTCCTTGCTTATCATATACTACTAACCCTTCCACATCCATCTCATTCCATCTGAAAACTCACTTTCTCAGGGAAGCTTTCTCAGAACCCACAGACTAGGACAAGTCTCTTAACTTTGTGCATTTCCTTCGCAGCCTTTCCCCACTCTTCTTACAACCTTATTTATATGTATTCAGCTCTTCAGTGTTCTGTTTCCTCTAACAAAGCATGAAGATGGAAAACATTAATCTTATTCAATGCTCTGGTGCCAAAGAGGCACATAGTAGGTCCTCAGTAAATACTCATTAAATGACTGCTAAAAGCAAGGGCCTGATAATGCATTTCAAATCACATTAACTTCTATAAACGAAAGGTCACACAGTTTTGGTGCAACCTGGGACCAACATACTGATTAGTCTGAGGGCCAGAAAAAGAGTTTCCTGGCCATTATTCTGAATTAAGACTTTGCAGGGCTCAAACACTCAAAGGACAGGCAGGCACTCCCTGAGAAGCACTTGGGCTAAGAGGCCACCTCATTCCTTTTGCAAGATCTAAATCGGCACCATAAACACCAGTTCCTTACAAGTGCATCTGCCACCTGAATATGAAAACAGATGGTTTCCAAAACTAAGTTACAATATATTTCACCACATTTTTTTCCACGCTGCAAGCAATGACTGAGATGTTTATTGTCAATATTTTAGTTGTCAAGTGAAAAAATAGTACAGATAATCAGCTATAGGTTCTGCAGATAAAAATGACAGCCAGCAGAAAAAGAGTGATAAAAATACCGCCACATAAAAACATAAATGGCATCACAGACAATAAAAATAGACAAGGTGTAAACTTACAGAGAATAACAAAGTACTCTCTCCAAGAAAAATTTAACTAAGTATATTGTTCTCCTAAATCTGCTGCTAGATAGTAAGTCTCTAATTCTTAACAGGCTGAGGGAATAAGTGGTGTTTGGCTTTTAGGTATACCTAAAGAGGGTATAAGGAGGGGAAGGGAAGGAGAAAGAGAGGAAAAGAAACATCAACATGAGAGAGAAACATAATTGGTTGCCTCTCACACACCCCCACCCAGGGACTAGGCTTGCAACCCAGGCATGTGTGGGGACCTGGAATCAAACGGGCCACCCTTTGGTTTATGGGAAGATGCCCAACCCACTGAGCCACACCAGTCAGGGCAAGGCTTGGACACTTTCAAGGCATGTGACCTTGGGCAAGTAGTGTTGCTACTCTGACCCTTGGTTTCTTTTTTTTTTTTTTTTTTTTTTGTAGAATGAAATAAAAATAAGACCTCCCTCAGAGGTTTTATGAAGGTTAGATGCACTAATATATGGAAAGAACAGAATAAGCACTCATCAAAGGGTGGTGACTTCATTGTGGAGGTGGGTGGCTATCACCATCCAAAGGTAAAGGAGCTAAAGATTAAAGAGATATTGGCAAGTAGAGGTCCTGACTTTCTTTAATGAAAACAAGAATGTCTGGGCATTTGAAGAATCACCTGAGGCCCTTCAAAAGAAAAATGTTATAACAACACAGCCATGGATAGGGCTTCACAATGCAAACATTACATTCCCTCTAAGTCCGATAAGCAGAATAAACAACACAAGGAACTCATGAGATTCAAAGGCCAATGAGAAACTTCTCACCTCGGAGAAACAGGTTGTGAAGATTTTAAAAAGTCAGAAATCTGTAAGCACATTTACGTATTGGGTATTTATTTGGTCCTCTGAGTGGCTGATGAGTTAACAGAGCCAGAATGGAACAGCTGCCACAGTTCAGCCAAAACCCATGGAGACAAAAGCTGTGTCAGCCTTAACCACTGCCTGAGACTCTTCCCTCCCTTGGGAGTGGGGGCAGGGGGCAGTTCACTTCCACATCCTATTGGGACAAAGTCCTGGGATTATTTCTCTGTCTTAATTACCCATCAAGGCAGATCACTTCTCTTCACTCCCCACAGCCTCACCCCTTAGGCAGGTCCTCGGTTTTCCATGCCTAGACTCCTGAGGCCTTCAACCATCCTGATGCTGCTAGAGGCTTCCTTCCAAAACCAAGGCAGGTCCTGTCACTCTACTGCTGGAAAGATCTTCAACAGGTCCCTACTACTTAAGGAAAATAAGTTTTACAAACCTCAGCATAGCATTTGAAGCCTTCCGTAGGGACAATCCTGAAACTTTTTGATCTCAGTCTCTGAAGAACAAATTGAAAGGTGGCAGAGGGGGAATAAGGGCAATTTCTTGAAAAAAGATTGCGGAGCTCAAAGAGCTTTTATTTATATGGGTTACAATTTGTCCATATTTATCATATTAGAAGTCCTAATTGCAAGAAATCTTTTAATTATGAATTATTTGGGTATCAATGTATGTAAAGTTAACAATAATAAACCTACTACATGTTAATATAAATAATATGAACCCTGGCTGGTAGCTCAGTGGATAAGGCACCAACCTGAGAACCCAAAGGTCGCTGGTTCGATTCCCAGTCAGGGCATGTAACCAGATTGCAAGCCAGACCTCCAGCCAGGTCTGTAGCTGGAGGCAGGTGAAAGGCAACCATTCATTGATGTCTCCCTCCCTCTCTGCCTCTCTCCCTTACCCTCTCTCTGAAAATAATACATAAAAAATCTTTAAAAATAAATAATATGATTATGTGGTAACAAATATGATATTTTTATTAAAATAACCACATTTATGTAAAATAACCATATTTTTCACAAGCAAAATGGAGGTATGAACAACTGTTTTGTATCTTAACAAATCACTTCAATGTCTGGTTTACTAGAGAGCTGGATTTTCATGCCAGCATTTTGCTTTCAATTTGTTGTGAGGTGGTTTTACCTGAAATATATATATATAACCCCAGTCCTATGCAGATATATAATTAGAAAAGGTAGGACTTCTCAGACCCCATCAAAGGGACTTGGAATGCCTGGGGGTCTTCAGACTATACTTTGAGAAATAATTTCTTGTTTGTTGGCCTCCTAAGGACAAAGTATGGGTACTAGAGTCAGGGAGAGGTGGGAGAGAAGGATTATGAAAAGTAAAAGAAAACTTGGGAGTGATATTTTTTGATATGTTCATTACCTTGGCTATAGTGATGGTGTCACGGTATACATACATCAAAATTCATCAAACTTTCCATTTGAAATATGTGCTGTTTGTTGTATATTAATGATATTCCCATAAAACTAGGAACAGGACACTTTCCTATTAGAAGAAATACTGCTCATCATGGTCTTGACTTCCTATTCCTCCTCCTGTCCCCGCAAAGCCACACAACCTACACTCTAGCTGCTACTAACATTGGTGCCCCAGTCCCACCCAGCCCCAGCGCCTCTCTGTACCTTCTCCGCCTGCTGCTTTCTCAGCCTGAAATGCCTTCCCACTGATGCCTTCACTCTGCCTCCTTCCCTTTTCCCACAGGAAAAATTCCTCAAGATCTACATCAAATGTCACCAGCCTAAAAAGCATTCCTGGAGCTCAACACCCTCTCCAGGGAGTATTAAGCTATTGACTTCTCAACTTTTTATGGGTCAGGAAAGACTCAGGTGAAAGCAGCTGGGGGCACATTTCCCACTGAATTTCCTCAAATTGGCTTATCCCTGCTCATCTTCTTTGAATCAAAAAGAGACTCCAGCCCTGGCTGGTGGCACAGTGGATGGGGCGCTGGCCTGCGAACCCAAAGGTTGCTGGTTCAATTCCCAGCCAGGGCACATAACCAGGTTGCAAGCCAGGTCTCCAGCCAGGTCCATGGCTGGAGGCGGGTGAAAGGCAACCATACATTGATGCTTCTCTCCCCTCTGCCTCTCTCCCTTCCCTCTCTATGAGAAGTGATAAATAAAATCTTAAAATAGAAAAAAGAAAAAGAGAGAGAGACACCAAAAAGAGGGGGAGGAGACCAAAGCAGCCAGTAAGCAGATGAAGGCAGCTTGGGACCAGCAGTCTCCTGCTACAGGGCCGAAGGGGAAAACCCATCTCCATTGCCTGCACATCACCACATACAAACATAATACAGAGGATTCTGTAAACATATTCAGGGAGCTCCCTGGGGGTGAAGGCTATATACTTAGCCACTTATAAGCCTCCAAGGGCCAGGCCCAATCGCAGGTACTCACAAAATACCTATGCTGCCAAAGAAACAGGACTTCTTCAATTAGACTCAGCTTCTTGATCTATAACAGGCATGTAAGAGCATCCACCTGTCCAAGCTGTCCTAAGTCCTCATTTACAGAATGTCTTAGATTCTAGGGCTGCCATAAACAAAATACCACAAACTGGGTGGCTTCACACAACAGAAATATGTTTTCTCCCAGTTCCGATAGCTAGAAGTCTGATGTCAGGGCATCAGCACACCTATCCTCCCTCCAAAGGCTCCTTCTAGCTACTCCTAGCTTCTGGTATCTGCCAGCAATTCTGGGCTGTGGCTGCAATGCAGAACTCCAGTCTCTTGTTTCTATCTTCATGTAGCCCTGTTTGGCTAATGTCTCCAAATCTGTTTCTCCTTATAAGGATGCCAGTCATTGAATTTGGGGCCCACCTTAATTCTGTGAAGAGCTCATCTTAACTTGATTACATCTGCAAAGGTTCTACTTCCAAATAAGGTCTCATTCTGGCATTCTGGGTAGACATGAATTTTAGGGGAGTCACTACTCAACCCAGTACACAGAGCAGGTGTGAAAGTGCCTGGTACATAGTAGGTACCCAGCTTATGTGAACATCCTCCCTTCCTTCTGCAAATGCAGAAGAGTAGCAGAGTGCTCCCTTGACAGCAAGGTGCCTGGGCTTTCAAAAGACTTTCTACATACAAGTTACAAAAGAAGGGACTACAAGCAAAACCTGGAATTATCTTCTGGTGGGCAGGCCCCTTGCAGTACAGACTTATCCTTCTAGGTGAGAATTCTAGGAACCCATCCGGATCAGAGTACCAGCTAGCGCTGTTGTGAGAGGCTGCGTTCAGCATCAGTGAATTTTTTTGCAGACTCTTTCAACATGTTTGCATATTTCATGAGGGGCAATTTACAAGAGCATCTGCCCACACCACACTGAGTGTTCAGCAGTTTTTGATCAAAATTGGCATGACCCTGTGCCCCGCCCTCCCTATTCACCCGATCTTGCCCTGACTTTTTGTTTGTTGGTTTGTTTTTGTTTCCCCAGATGAAAAAAGTCCTCAATAGGAAATGTTTTGCCCATATGGAAGAGGTGAAACAAAAGAACAGAAGCACTGAAAGGTAAAAATCAATGAGTTCAAAAATGGTTTTGAGCAGTGGGAAAACATCTCGATATGTGTATTGCATCCAATGGAGAATACTATGAAGAAGACCGAAGTTAAAAACATGTAAGAATAAATACAGTTCTTTTAATAAATAAATTTCAAGTTGTTTGTTTGTTTGTTTTTGTATTGCCCCTCTCATACTTTCAAGTGTGAGAGACTAGCAGGAAAGTCAGAGAAAGCCGTGGGTGATAACTGTTTTCCTTCTCAGCTCCTGCCTTCCTTCCACAACTGCCCAGCCCTTGTTTTTCCTTCTTCCCTCATACCAGACCCACACGGACAGTCCAATATAGAACACACACCTGCCAATAGAGGAATCACTTCCTTACACTTAGGGACTATAATACTAAAATTTCTTCATAAGGGAGACAGGATTTCCCAATGAGAGAACATGTTTAGTATACAGAGCTTACACAGTAAATTCTAAAGGGTGGCTTTATCAAATAAATAAAAAGGCAAAAGGACTCTGAATATCATTACCCTAAAGCTGCCTTCCCAAATCAGCTCTGACCCGGAATGTTGCAATGCAATTAGACTTTCTAATGTCGGTGGCAACTAGTTGAAAGGAGCCATGAGATATTATGGTAAAGCATCGCAAAGATGTTGTTGAAAAACAGAAACAAATAAATGTGGTATGTCCATCTTAAACACTGAAAGGTCAGCAATGCTCAACAAAACCCACATCTGGGGATCTGTGCTTGAGCTGTTGGCTCTAATGAGCCTGAACCTAATGTCAGTCCTGCTGTCAATGCATAACAGGCCTTGCTGTCCCTGTCCCTGCTACAGGCTTAGATGCCTGGGAAGTCATTTGAGAATCACAAGGGCAGGTTCAGTAGTGTCCTGGTCCCCCAGCCCAGAGCATAAGGATTAGTCAGCCAATGAGGTGCCCAGCCTCAGAGTCCCGCCATGGTTCCCTTTTATCCCCAATATCAACTCTTAAGTACAACATTGAATTACTACTCAAAACATCATTATTTCTCCAAGGCAACTTGGACTTAGTTGCTTGCAATGTTAAAATGGCCTTGACCTTTTCAGCTGTCAGTCTCAGTGATTTGGTGATGTATTTACAAAGACCCTATTATTTCCCTTGAGGATCCTTTTTCTCTCTCTGCTTTTCTTCTATTCTTTACTCTTCCTCTAGTCTTTCAAGATGTTTGCACATCATGGATTTGCACCATTTCAAAGCTTTCCCATTTCCAGACCTATCAACATAACACATGCTATTGTAATACATAAGATTAAAGATTTAAGAATTAAATTAGAAACATGTAATTGACATCAAAAGGGGGACCACATGCTGTGGTACATTGAGAACACTTATTTAAATGGATACAGTGTCCATACTCAAGGACTCAATCTTTACAAACGCTGAAAATTTTAAGCGCTTACACTTACAATGGCTACTAATATTATATCTGGTTAGCATGTTTGGTGGAAAAAAAGGTCTGTTTAAATTTAAAATATCCTAAGAATAGCAGTTAAGTATCTGGGTCAGAATTCCCATTCAAGTAATTACATTATCCCAACCAAATGTTAATTAGCACTTTTTTAAAACAGTGTTGAATAGTGCTACTTGATATAAGTATTTGAGCAAGTACATGTCATAATGTACAAAACAACCTAGATCTCCCATGGGTTACTATTTCTATGAACTGGAAATCTATATATAGCCCTTGGTTCAAGGATGAGCCCCCACCAAAGGAATCTTGGACAGCCCATTGAGACAAAGCTAAACTTCCTCATGGTATACAAGGTCTGTCCCCAAAGTATCGGCCACACAAACTGTTTTAATTATATTGACATTGGATCGATACTTTCGGAACATACCTCATACTTTCCATAAACTTGTCAGAGAAGATGTTACACCAATCAGTTGCTTATCCAGCACAAAATTGATTTGCACATTTCACCTGTCCAGAACTTAAGATGGTAACAGGAAGAGGAGCAGAAAAGGTCTCTTTAAAGAGCACAAGTGTGAGGCCCTGGCTGGTAACACAGTGGATAAGGCATCATCCTGCAAACCCAAAGGTCGTGGTTTGATGCCCAGCCAGGGCACATAATCAGGTTGCAAGCCAGGTCTCCAGCCAGGTCCATAGCTGGAGGCAGGTGAAAGCAACCAAACATTGATGTGTCTCTCCCTCTCTGCCTCTCTCCCTTCCTCTCTCTGGAAATAACAAAAAATATATATATATATATTTTTAAAAAATTAATAAGTTTAAAAAAAAGATTGCACACACACATACACAGAGTTCTAGAAATGTTATTCACAGGGAGCTCAAGTCCTCACTGGAAGTTTCTTTATCCTCCTTTACAAAAAGTATTTATAAGATATGTTACTGATCATTCTCTGAACATCTGAGAACCATCAAATGAGAGGGAGGAGAGCAAATGCTCCCAGTAGGCCACCAGCAACAACTCCAAGTGACAGTCACTGACTTGCCAGGAAAGGCGACAAAAAAAGCCATAAAACATACATCAGCCATAAAACTCAAGAAAGTGCTCTCAGACCTTGTGGTGCAGGATAAAATGTTCCCCGTACATCAAGAATTGATTCTTATTAGGAAGATTTTAAGTCTCCAGTAAAAGGTAAATTACATTCAGCAGTATTTGCTTCAAAAAGGGGGAAGTAGCCCTGGCTGGTGTGACTCAGTGCATTGGCACCAGCCTGGGAACCCAAAAGGTGGATGGCTTGATTCCCCAGCCAGGGCACATAACCAGGTTGCAAGCCAGGTCTCCAGTCAGGTCCATAGCTGGAGGCAGGTGAAAGGCACCTATACACTGATGCTTCTCTCCCTTCTTCCCTCCCTCCCTGTCCTTCTCTCTAAAAATAATGAATAAAATCATTTTAAAAGGGTGAAAGCAAGCCCTGGTTGGTGGCTCAGTGGATAAGGTGCCAGGCTGCAAACCCAAAGTTTGCTGGTTCAATTCCCAGCCAGGGCACATAACCAGGTTGCAAGCCCGGTCTCCAGCCAGGTCCATAGCTGGGAACAGGTGAAAGGCAACCATACATTGATGTCTCTCTCCCTCTCTGCCTCTCTCCCTTCCCCTCTCTCTAAAAAATAATAAATAAAACCTTTGTAAAAAAAAAAAAAAAAAAAAAAAAGGTGGAAGGAGAGTAGGCCCTGGCTGGTGTGGCTCAGTGGGCTGAGTGCCAGTGAACCCAAGGGTCCCCAGTTCAATTCCCAGCCAGGGTACATATCCGGGTTGCAATCCAGGTCTCCAGCCAGATCCCCAGCAAGAGGCATGCGAAAAGCAACCATACGTTGATGTTTCTCTCCCTTTTTTTTTTTTTTTTATCAATGTATGGTTGCTTTTCACTTGCCTCCAGCCATAGACCTGGCTGGAGACCTGACTTGCAACCTAGTTATGTTGCCCTGGGTGGGAATCAAACCCACGACCTTTGGTTCGCAGGCCGCTGCCTTATTCACTGTGCTACCCACCAGGGCTTTCTCTCCCTTTCTTTCCCCTTCCCTTCTCTTCTCTCTAAAAATAATGGATAAAACCTTTTTTTTAAAGGGGGGAGAGTAGTTAACTAGTATATTTTTAAAAGATAGCCATTCAACCTTTTCACATTAAAACTATTGGTATCTAAATGGCAAAATGATCAAAGTCAGCTATTCACAATGACTTCCTCCCTTGGGCTGAGGTAGAGGAGGTGGTACTGAAGAGAAGGCTTTGTTTGGAGATGGTGGCTTAGAGGTAGGGGGTCTTATCAAATAGTACATCTTTTTTCCTATTGGATCCAGCCCTCATCTAGCCCATGAAGTAGCCCAAGTACACCTGCAGTGCCTTCTCTCTATTCCACGAACAAATACTTAACTGTGTACCAGGCACTGTGCTAGATACTGGAAATAGAACAAAAATAAAATGCCTTCACACAGCTCACAAACTAGATAGCAGATAGAGCACTAATTGGTCATTGTATAAAAATTCCTGGGATGCAATGAACCTAAAAGATAGAACTCCAAGGAGGTGACCTTAACCCTGCCTTGGCCCTATTGCTGTAGTATCTTTATCAGTTTCACTGCTCTACCTGAGCTGCTCTCCTGGTCAATGGTTCATGCCCTGCATCTTTTCTGGGCCTTAGTCGTATATCCTTTTAATATGCAGCTTTCACAGACCCTGTATGTTAGACTTCTAAGAGGACACAATCAGATAAGCCAGGCTTTCCTTTGCATGTGATATAGCCTTCAAGGGGGTGGAAATTGGTGGGAGAGGGAGGTAATACTCACAATTGTCTGTGGACATCCAAAGCACACCCTACATAACAAAACTGTATTGCCAAGCATTTCATTTCTCCTGTTGGATTTTCCTGGATATCACATGAGCAGCATTGACAATGAATGCATTGATAATACACAAAACATGTAAGATTAGTGCTACAAAACTGTGGTCAACACATGCCTGTGTGTCAGGGTCCTCCTGGAGTGGTGGCAGGGCGTGCAGTCCCATGCAGGCCAGGCTAAGTCTGTAAGACCCAACTGGAAAACTGGGAAGGCTGGGTGCATACAAGCCCCTATGCTGTAATCAGAGGACCCCCGGTGGGAATTTGGCCATAAGAATTTTCGATACTTCCTTTGAAGCCAGCAAACTTCCTTGACTTGTTTTATAATTACAGCAGAAGTTAAACCTTCCTTGCCCTTCCCATTTTTAACAAGCCACCTGGAGTCCTTGGTGTCTCCTTGTTTAGCTGACCATATCTTGGGGCAAGACCTCTGCATTCCTTCCATTGTTGTAGGAACATAGTAACTCCTATTCTATAAAAAGTTATTCCTTAATACAACAACAATAAAATTTTTTTAAAAAAATTATTCCTTCACAACAAAATATATGTGCACCGCCCACCATTGGTACTCAGCAAATACCTTTGGAGTGAGGCGCTTGGGGCTCTTGTCTTTCAGACATTAGCCGGCCTTCTCTCCCCTAGCACAAGCTGCCTGGAAAGGTTCATTTCATCTGTGGCACCGAGGGATCTCTGTGGATCAGGGGTTCTCCACACCTGCATATGCCTATTAGTTACCACTGACAACTTTGAGAGTCTAGTTTATATTTGATCCTCAGTTTATGTTTTATTTAATTCTAAAAACATTGTTCAACTCATGATTATACCAAATGCAAAGAAAAACTGTCAGCAAGATCTGACTAAATATGTAGCAGCTAAAATGAGAAGTTACTTTTACAACACCAAATAATAGCTAAAAATTATATTCACGAAAATATTTTTACAAAGTTACTTTAATTTTTACTGAAAAGTAAATTTTGATCACATTGCTATTATCATTGCATTATTTCTGTAAATTGGAAATTTGCATATGCAATTTGACACATTGCAATTTTTATGTAAATCAATTAAAAGTTACTCAACAAATACAAATGAATTTATTTATAGTAGCTTTGCAATTTTCATTTTACCTTTTCCCTTAAAAATGTCAGCATTCTTCATTCTGCATGTTGTAAAGAATAAGTAAGCCTATACTTCTTTTGTTTTTGCATAGAAGGCACAGATGTACATACAGTACACAAACAGGTACACAAACATCTGTGTTATTAAAGTTTCACAAGCAGGTAACTAGGGGAAAATGTCTAGGAAGGATCTATAAGGGAGCAATAATACAATTTTAAAAGCTTGTGAGACAATGAGACAAACTAATATTTATTACCTTAACAGGAGCTAATTGCAACATTGTGAACAGAGTTGGGGAAAGGGGTGCTCTGTATACTCAAAGTTGAGGAATTCTTTGAATCTGGAAAGAACAGGATACACATGATCAACCAGAGAAGAGGAAACCATAGCTCAACTCAGTGCACAAAGGTAAAAGCAAATCCAAAGAAACTCTAAGCTCAGAGTGAACTAATACAAAAAGATGGAGAAGACCCTGGGGTAATTATCAGAGTGATTAAGTTTTAAAAAGAAAAAAAAAAAAACAGTATATAGTGGCTACAAGTGCTCTTGTGTGGGCCAGGGTGTCTGTGCATACACAAACACACACACTCACCCCAGAACAGAAAACAGATGCCTTTAACCACACACTAAAGCTAGCTCTACACCATACCCTACAGAAAACTCTCTACCTCCAGGGCCTGATGCAGATACTGGAGCTAATTCTTAACCAAGGCGGAAAGACTGGAAAGGTGGATGTACCCAGAATGGAGATACCCTGAACCTTTCTTAATTCAAAATAAAGCAGTGCTCAATCTCATTTGGTACCTGAGTCCCCAGCCTGAATGCCTATTCCATACACAGACACCCTGAAATGAGTCCCCACTGTCTAAGAGAAAAAAATAAAATAAAATCCCTGGAAGAAAATTTGCAAAGTTGTTCACAATGACCCTCTCCCATACCCTGTGCTTCGGCCAAACTGAATTTCTTTCAGTTCTTACAAAATGTGCTGTTCTTATTCCCTCATGCACACTTTCCTTTGGTGGGGAGCAACCCTGCTCTTCCAACCCTCTGATTAACTTCTGATTAACTTCCAGTCATCTTTTGGGGCTCAGCTCCCTGACTCCCTCCACACACACACCCCACCCTCAGGTTGAACCAGATGCCCCTGTCATGTACTGCTTTCCCCATAGCCCTCAGATAAATGAGCACACAGTTGAGCCTGACATTGTTTTAGCCCTCACTGGACTGTGAGCTCAGTAAAGACTGGGACAGTACCTGCTCTTCTGATCAGTGAATCCCCGGTGTCTAGTTCAGGTTAATAGCTCAATAAAAATACTGATCAGATTAAGTTGAAATGGATAGAAGAGAGATTTGGAGTTTGGAAATCCTTTTAGCTGTACATTTACCCCCATAGACAGCACAAAACTCCGATATCCGTCAGATCAAACTTGGCTTCCACTTTCCTGATGATTTCTAGTTTTATAGGAATTTGCCTCAATGTGTTGTAGTCACATGAGGTTGGTTATTTAAGCACAATTGCCAACATCATTATCAAGGCCAAATGAAAACAAAAACAAAAAACATAAAAAGAAAGAAACTGACCTGGGGGTTAGAAAACATGAGAAGTTTGACTGTTACCAGATTTCTGTCCTTAACTGTCCTTCCACTAATCCTCAGTAAAATAAGAGAAATGGGCAATAACTTCTATTTTCTTCCTCTTGCTCTTAACACTCTATGACTTTTCATCCAAGTTTTCCAATCAAGTTATTCCTGTACCATTGAGTTGTTTGGGGCAGGCAGAAGGCATTTCCTTTTTTTATATATTAGAAATAAGAATAAGAAAGAAAGGGAAATGACTACTGTTGTGGGTTGAATTGTATATCCCCAAAAGATATGCCCAAATCCTAACCTTCATGCTATGGGCTGAATGTTCTTATCCCCTTAAAATTCATGTATTGAAGCCTTAATGCCCAACGTGATGGGTTTTGGTGGTAAGGACTTTGGAAGGAAATTAGGTTTGAAAGAGGTATAAGGGTGGAGTCTTCATGATGGCACTAGTGTCCCTTTAAGGGAATCAAAAGACCCGAGCTCACTCTCTTTGCCATGTGAGGATACAGAACGAAGATGGCTATATATAAACCAAGAAATGGGTCCTTATGAAGAATCTGGCCATGGTGGCACCTTGACCTCAGAATTCCAGTTTCCAGGACTATGACAAATAAATGTTTGCTACTTAAGTCACCCAGTGTATGGTATTCTGTTATAGCAACCTAAATGAACTAGGACACTTCAGGCCCTGTGAATAGAACCCTATTTGGAAGTAGTCTCTGCAGATAGAATCAAGGTAGGTGGAGTCATATTGGATTAAAGTGGGCTCTAATTCAATGACTAGTGTCCTTATAAGAAGGAACTTTAGACACAGAGAAAGAAGAGACACACACGGTTGAGAAGGCCATGGGATGATGGAATAAAGATTGGAATGCTGAGGCTAGAGGCTAGAGGAGGACTTCAGAGGGAGCATGGCCCTGCCAACACCTTGGTTTTGGACTTTTAGCCTCCAGAAGTGCCAAGTCAATGAATTTCTGTTGTTTCAAGCTACTAAATCTGTGGCAATTTGTTACAACAATCCTAAGAACCTAACACAGGTACCATCTTCAGAAAAGACCAAACACAGAAAAGGTCTTCTTATTTTACCTACCATCTAATAGCCATTGACTATCCCTGGACAGCAGGTATGTCCTTGGGTCCTTGGTAGTAAGAGGACTTTCTTGGACAAATGCTAGTGAAATGGGCTTCTAGCTCTATAATTAAGCCAGCACATGTGCAGGAGTGAATGAAGGGGCCAAAAATATCCCTCTTTTGAGTTACCATGAGGTTTTTCTATTTGAAATATTTTCTACTGCTCACAAAGCTTGCAACAAATCAACCATTTTGAGCATCAATGAATCAATATACTTACCAACCCCAACTCAGCAAGAAAAGCATCCACGACAACATATCCATTATCTCAGGAAAGCACTGGATGAATATATGAGGTCTGTCCTGAAAGTACTGGCCACACAAACTTAAGTATTTTGACATTGGCTAGACATTTTTGGGACAGACCTCATATAACAACCACGAAAGCAAACAATTATGAACAAGGGCTCTTCTGGACATATTAACTGAGAAAAGAACACCCAGACAAGCAGTTCTGGTTAATTATGTCGCTACTTAAGACAATAGGTTCTGAACAGAAACAAGAAAAACAAAAAAGTCAACTTACTTTTATTGAGCAAAGGCTTTAAGAGACAAAATGTAGGGTCTACAGTAGCAAAAATTATGTGGCAACTGTAGTCCGGAGCCCTAGGCTCCCTCCCCAACTCTGCACTCTGTAAGGAGCTTGGCAGCACTGGTATGTTCAGTATCTTTTGATTGAGAAAACACCAAACCAGCTAGAACACATTGGGTAGTTCTGGTAATTCGCATTTTATAACAATAAAGGTTAACACAACACTCACTTTGTACCACGAACTGTTCTAAGCACTTTTTTGGAACTAACTTAAGCCTGACAAACTTCTGAGATACAAGTATGGTGTCCATTTTACAGATAACAAAACTGAGGTTTGCCCTGGCTGGTGTGGCTTAGTAGATTGAGTGCCAGCCTGCAAAGCAAAAGGTCACCAGTTTGATTCCTAGTCAGGGCACATGCCTGGGTTGTGGGCCAGGTCCCCAGCTGGGGGCACACGAGGGGCAACCACACACTGATGTTTCTCTCCCTCTCTTTCTTCCTCCCTTCCCCTCTCTCTAAAAATAATGTGCAAAATAAAATCTTAAAAACAAAACTGAAGCTCAAAGAAGTTAAATGATCTGTCCAGCATCATGACATATCACATAGCTTATGCATTAGATGGGGAATCTCAAACCAAGTAGTCAGATTCCAGAGCCTCTGTCCTTAACCTGCCACCACAAAAGTAAACACTTACATGGGAAAAAACAGAAGCACAGACACAGGCCAAGTCGATCATTCTATCCATAGCCAATACCAGCTGTGCATATGTAGGACCAGAAGCATTATTGATACTTTCACATCCTTAGGGCCCAGGGTTCACATGTTGGGATCCAATGCTGGAAAAACTTTACAGCCTAGCCCAGCTCTGTGCCTCCATGTAGGTCCCTGTCAGGTCAGTGCTGGCCAACAAGAACCTACTAGAGGGAAAGCTCCTCGACTCCCCACCTTAGGACAAAATATCCCCCAGTAAGCAGATGGCAAGAAGCATAAGGATACAACTCAGTTGACTTGTTAAGTTATCTTACATCAGTTATCTTCAGGAGATTTCAGCTAACTGTGGACTCTCTGACTCACCCATTCTAGGGTAGGAACTTGTGAGATCCTGGATATGGAAAGAAATGCAGAAACATTCAATGGCTCTTACTGGGCCCAGCACAGGAGGCAGGAGCCAGGTCTTAGCAGTCTTTAGAGGCATGTTTGCCCTGGAGAAACAGATGCCTAGTGGACACTTAGGAGGTCTGTCCCGAAAGTATGGGCCACGCAAACTGTTTTCATTATATTGATGTTGGCTCAATACTTTGGGGACAGACCTCGTATGGAGAGCCTGCAAATATCTGCCTAATGGTTCTATTTTCTCCTCTTTGCTTAGCATGAGCTTTCAGACAATGCTGGACCAGAGACAAAGGCAGTCTTCTGGAACCTAACCTCTCCCCTCTTCAGAAAGTGTTTGGGGTAATGATTTAGAGATTCCCCCTGCGAATGACCACCTCTTGGTAATAGCCACTGGGCCAGGGTGATGCAGACCACAGCTAGGGGCTGTTTCTCAGGGTGAGCTTTGGGCAGCAGGGATTTCTCTAGTGAGAGCAAAGAAATGTCCTGAAGCAGAACTCCTGGGACCAGCTTGCTTGACAATTATGGAAGCTCCCCATTACTGCTGTGGGTTACCCATGCACCGGGCACAGACTGACCTTTGTGCTGAGCTCTAGACCCAAGAAACTAACTGCCTACCAGACAGCTCCACCAGCAGGGCAGATCTACGTACGACATCTGTCCCGAAGTATCAAGCCAATATCAATATAATGAAAACAGTTTGCGAAGCCAGTACTTTCAGGACAGACCTTGTACGTTTTGCAAGGCCTAAAGCTTATACAATTCAAGACAACTCTTTTTAGAAATGAGATACACAGTTATGTATATAAAATTAGGGTATGGGACCTTGTAAGGAGCCACTCAAGTATAGGGCCCTGACAATGAATCTTTAGTTCATGACAAATCCACCTTTGCCAACAAGTACCTGAAAGGTCACACTTGGAAAACTGAATTCACCATCTCTCCACGCCTCTCACAGCATGTGGGGTGCAGCCTAAGGTGGCCTCCATGTGCCCAGCCTCCTGGTGTCTTACCCTTGCACCATCCCGACTCTGAGTGTGAGTGAAACTTGTGACTTGTTTCTAACCAAGAGGACACTACAGAGCTGAAGGGATGTACGTGATCATGTGTACACAATTACATTGCACTAGAACTTAACATGCGTCTTGCTAAGAGACTCTCTCACTTGCTGGGTTTAAAGAAGCAGGCAGCCATGTTGGCAAAGGCCATTTGGTTAGGAACTGAGTGTGGCCTCTGGCCAACAGCCAGCAAGAAACTAAGGCCCTTAATCCTACAGCACACAGGCCGGAGTAAATGGTTCTCCAACTTTAGTTTGCAGAAGAGTAGTCAGGAGAACTTATCAGAAAACAGGGCCCTCCCCCAAGAGGTTTTTTTTATTCAGCAATAGCATAGGAGAGGGTAGAGGCCTAATGCAATCTGATCATTTTTTAAAAGATTTTATTTTATTTCATTAATATTTTCAAAGATTTTATTCATTATTTTTAGAGAGAAGGGCAGGGAGGGAAGAAGAAAGGGAGAGGAAAGCATCAATGTATGGTTGCCTTTCACCTGCCTCCAGCCACGGACCTGGCTGGAGACCTGGTTTGCAACCTGGTTATGTGCCCTGGCTGGGAATCGAACCACCAACCTTTGGGTTCGCAGGCCAGCTTCTATCCACTGAGCCACCAGCCAGGGCTAAAAGATTTTATTTATTTTTAGAGAGAGAGGAAGAGAGGGAGATACAGGAGAGAAACATCAGTGTGTTCACTTGCCTCTCACATGCCCCCAACTGGAGGCCTGGCCCACAACCCAGGCGTGTGCCCTGACTGGGAATCGAACTGGTGACCCTTTGGTTTACAGGCCAGCACTCAATCCAATGAGCCACACCAGCCAGGGCATGATTTTTTTTTTTTTTTTACAAAATGGTGATGCTGATGCTACACTTTACCAAACATGAATCCTCATTCCTGTTCATTTTCCTGCCTAGAGTCCTCATTTATCATCTCTTCTCCAATCTGATTGCCACTGGCTTAGCGTCTCTCTGATCTTCTCTTACCTGCATTAATGGAAATATTGTCTTATCTACCGTTTGTCCCTACTTCAAATCTTTCATCATGTTAATCAAGTTTTCATAATGCCCCCAGAATGATCCTCTTAAAACTGACGTGGGATAATGTCCCTCCCCTTCCTTATAAACCTTCACAGACACTACAACAATGAACAAGATCATTCATCATAGCCTTCATATACAGAATTCTAAACTTCTAAAACAGCCAACAATTGAAGAATGATTAGATCAAATGTATTACACCCACATGATTGAACAGTATGTAGTTGTGAAAAATGATGTATTGAGGATGTTTTAATCACACCAAAAAAAAATTCACAATATGATAGAAGGAAAAAATATATAAGAAGTACAGCTGTAGACATGTATATTCCCACTGAACAGATTAAACACTAAAAAGAAATTCACCAAAACCTTAGCTGGTTTTTCTCTTGGGTAAGTTAGGTTCTCTCTCTCTCTCTCTCTCTCTCTCTCTCTCTCTCTTTTTACATGTATCTGTTTTCCAGGTTTCTTACAATAAGCAGGTAATGAAACAAAATCAAAATCAAATAGTCTGTAAGTAATATACAGGACTCCTCGGTGTTAGGAATCTGAGGTCTTTCCTGAAAGTATTGAGCACAAACTCTTTTAATTATATTGGCTGGGTACCTTCAGGCCAGACCTTTGTATGCTGCCACACCTGGCAGTCAAGGCCATTCAGGAGCCTGGCTACTTTACTTAGCCTGGTCTCCAAGTACAGTGCAACCACAGCGAACGACATGCTTTTCCTCAGCTATACACCATGTCTTTGCTCACACAGCATTGCCATCTCCACCATGGGATCTCCTTTTCAACTTCCAAGGTACAGGTCAAAAATCACACATTTAATTCTACTGCCAGTTTACGTGCCTCCCTGCCCTACTGAAAGCGCAGTAGGAAGCACGGGGAAGGCGCAGGCCATGTCCGAATCAACTCCTAACTCCGTGCTTGGCCTAATGGCTTGGATATTACAGACACTCAATAAAAGGCATCTGAAATAAAATGAAACAGAGAGGGTTATTTATAGCAAGTAAATCATTGTATCTCTTGCAAAGTGGCTGAATAGGGTTTGGATCCAATGGGGCATCAACTCCTAATTAAATTCACCATTTCACAGGGTAAATAGAGTCATCGAACGAAATTTTTGCCTGTAGATACGCAACTGTGCATTGCCAGGAGGAGCATACTTAAAATCTAAGGTGAGACTAGGTACTCTGCAGTCTGCCTCCCAACACCTTTACGCTTTACTGGCCACAATAAATGATGGTGAGGAAAAAGTAAAGGGTCCTTAAACTGCTGTTTGTGTCAAATTGAAGTGAGGTGTCCAAAGCTAAGTGAATAAGTAAACACCACAAGGCCACCTGAGGAAAACAAGACCCAAACAGGCATTTTTTAAAATCTCAGAGCAAAACAGACTATTCCAGGCAGCATTTCAAAGGCAGGAGTGAACATAAGAGAAGGAGTTAGGAAGAGAAGTAGCATTTCCTGAGCAGCTACCACATGCCAGGCGTGCAAGACAGCTGGTACACACCTGATATTATCTAATCATCAGCACAGCCCTGCAAGGTAGGACTTATGATCCCCATTTCATGGACAGGAAGCTGAAGCTCAGAAAAGTGACATTTGCCCAGGGTCACACAGCTTATTAGTGGTACAGTAAGGACCCAAACCCAGGCCTTTCTGGTTTAGCCCCAGCTTTTTCTGATTTAGCTCTTCGCATTAGGCCAGATCACAACGAAGCTCCACCTTCCGCCACTAACTCAGCTATGGTTCTCCATGTTGCCATCAGCAGGCACTTCCTAAAACACGATTTGAACATTGCACTTCTCCATCTGAATCTCTCCACCAATTCTCCATTACCTAAGGCGGTGCACGCAGGCTCCTTATCTAGACGCCTGAGACCCTTGATCATCTGCCCTATGCTTATATTTCCACCCTTCCCCTTAACCCCACACATGCTTCCCAAAGTCGTCATCCTCTTTCACGATTCTGCACCTTTGCAAGTAATGTTCCATCTGCCTTTCAATTAGGCAAATTTCTATTTATTTACTAAGACTCATGTCAAGTATCACCTCCTTAGAGAAACCTCCCTTGAGCAATTATCCTTTATAAATTAACATCTCCTTCCTCTTGTGTTCCACTAATAAACTGCACATAATTCAACTGAAGAACCTGCCTAAGTATACTGTCTGTCTCCCTTACTGGATTGTGAGCTCTTCAAGAGTAAAATAATCTGTACTTGGCCTAGCAGCTGGCACATAGTAAAATGTTTATGTGAAAATGGCAGGTTTAATCTAAACATCAAGAGACAAAATATATTCTAATTACAGAGTTGAAGATAAGCAAAAGTCAAGTCAGCAATTACATTCACACACACACACACACACACACCAAACCAATATGTCAACATTGCAATAATAACCAAAGGAGAGGTTCAGTAAATGTCAATCATCCCAGCTCACCCTGAGCAACTTTCTACTACCGATGTCTGGAATATGAATGTTGACAACACCTAAAGGAACAGGACAACTCACTTGGGGAATTGGTAATAATAGTGCTACAGATCAGTAATATCCAACAATGGCAATATACCAAATACACAGCCAGGTGTCAAAACCCCAAGTGGCCCGAATCTCTCATGAGTGATAACAGTAAACATTCTTACCACCAATGAATCTAGAGTCCCAATCCGCAATCTCTGAGCCCATAAATGATATCAGCATGGCCCAACCACACGTCTGATCAAGAAAATAAACATGGTACCATTAGTTAGTCCACACAGCCCAAAAAGTCTACTTAGCAAAAATGAGGGACAATGTCATAATAAACATGCCATAAACAGCTTTTACAAAAGCATAGGAGCCCTGGCTGGTAGCACAGTGGTTAAGGCGCCGGTCTGTGAACCCAAAGGTCGCAGGTTCGATTCCCCAGCCAGGGCACATAACCAGGTTGCAAACCAGGTCTCCAGTCAGGTCTGTGGCTGGAGGCAGGTGAAACGCAACCATACATTGATGTCTCTTTCCCTCTCTGCCTCTCTCCCTTCCTCTCTCTCTGGAAATAATAAAATCTTAAAAAAAAAAAAAAAAAAAAA
>PVIW01004179.1:0-141321 GCA_004026585.1 Noctilio leporinus | reverse complement strand
ACTTTCCAGCTGTAGTGCCACTCACAAGAAGAAGTCACACATGGAGCAAGTGTTGCCATACATTTTCCCATCTGGGCCCTGGATGGGGTCATTCTCCCTGGTGCAGGGCAGTCGCCCATTTATTACGAACTTGCGGTAGTCACTGCACAGCTCCTGTCAAAGTAGAGGAATGCATTTCATTCAAAGCCCCAGACTGGAACCTCTAGAAACTAATGTTATGTTTCTTCAAGTCCGAGGTTCTGGTTGTGCTCAAGTGTACAGTTCAATTCCACAAACAGTAGCCATCAGTGGCAAAGAGATGGAAACAAATAAGGCATATTAGGATGTCACAATATAGTAAAAGAGTAGACAAGTAAACTCCACTATAAACATAATAAGAATAAGTGTACACATATAGGTACAAGGAAGTCTTGAGAACTCAAGAAGTTGGGACTGTGAAATCTGATTGTGAAAACCAGGGGAGATGTCAGGGAACAGAAATAATTTGAGTGACACGTGGAGAATAAATTTTTCTTATTTAATGGATTGGGGAACTTGCCTCTGGATTATTGAAATAAACTGAGAGACACAAGCAGAAAACTGTATGGCGTGGGGCAGAATATTAATTTCTGGTTGCAGGTAAGAAGCCAAATAAGAAGAGAGACAAGGAGACTGAGATGTGTCCTTAATCAGATATATAATGAGTATAAGTGGATGTTAAGCAGTGTGGTACTGTGATCTAATTAACATTTTGAAACTACTCTGGCTGTGTTAGGGAGGACAGCTGGATAAGGGTAAGGGATAGATAAGAACCTAGGTGAAAAACTAGGAGAATTCTGTTTTCTAAAACATAGGTGGTAATAACTTACATGGGCCTATCAAACTGAATATTGTGATAGTTTAGAGGTAAAATTCATGTTTTGCTTGTTTGTTTGTTTTGAGTGTTTGGGATCAAGAAAATTTTATCCCAACTCACAAAAATTCTTCTGTAGAAAATATACAGGTAGAGTCTCTAAAAAGTGATAAAATCAAAAGCCAGCACAGTGTGTAAGCAAGAAACTAGCACTCAGTTTTTCAGGCTTTGGGTGGTTATTTTTATTGTACACGGTTAGTCTCTCAAGCAGCAAGAATGGATCAAGCCCTACAGTATTCATGTCAATGTCACCCCCAGCTCAAACGGTTAAGATTTTCTGGTTATTTTTATAGGGCAATATAGTCTGGCCTTTAGACTCTTTGAAGTATGTTCATATTATTGTTCCAAGCAGGGCTTATTGAATGGCTTCAACTCACCGCAAACACTGCTTTTTCAGGTACTCTCTTAATTCTTGCTTCTGCCTTTTTCTTTTCTTTTGCTTCCGCTTGGCTGAATGAGGAAAAAATGAGAGGAGTCACAGGGACCAAATACAAGGAATGATTCGTCCACATTCCTGCATTGCTAAACTTGCCTCCCTCCTTCGGGAAGAAGCAATTTTGTCCTTTTACTGCTACATACCAATAAGAAGCAACAAAACAGCTTCCAGTATGGTAAGATACCATAACTTCTTTATAGTTTCTGCTTAACACTGAAAGAAAGATAGTAATTGTGGATCTGCAAAACTTGTTTTCTATATATTACCTTTCTTGCCTGTGGTCAGAAAAGAAACATCATTAATGTCCATTAAGGAGATTAACAAAACTTGTACCATGGTGACATTATACTGGAGGCTGAAAGTGGCCTTAACAAACCATATCAGTTGGTCCCCTCCTTTCGGAGACAGGAGGTGAGGCAGAGAGAGCTTTGGTCACAGTTTTAGGATATGATTACAACTCCTCCAGTTCTTTCCCCTCAAGTCTATGATCTGTCTATCCTGTCATGCTTTATTAATTCAACTTAAATGTATTGCTTACTTGTTTGTGGCTTTGTTAGCTAAAGGCAAAATGTAGGGCAGGTAAAAAAAAAGTGCCATACAGTGATAAACCAAATGAGCCTAAGTTTGTTTTGAACAGTAGACTTGCATGGCATGCCTGGTTAACTGATGGTATTTCAACCATGCATGGTTATCAATCAAAAGACCATAGATTCTAAATCTAAATCAATTACTTAAACTAAGCTCAATCACATAAACAGAGCTGTTCCAAAATTTGAAAGCAAATCGTCAATTCTAACTTATGAGAAATGTTATGTAGAGTAACATTTATTGTGATTCTACAAAGGTTCGTGGTTGTTTCACATGCAACTTTCACTCTAGTAATCTATTTCTAATTTAAGGGCTAACTTTGGGCCCTTATGCCTCTGGAAGATGAGATGCCTACAAACTTATATATGAAATTTTAGCAGCAGGAAGGATTTGGTATTTGTACAAGCTCATAATTATTTGGATGCACCAGTGCTGAGAGAATGAGTGACAGAACAGAAGAGACACCTGGGAATAAACAGCTCTAGGTATTTACTCACAGTTCTGTCACTAATATTTTCAGTGTAATGCACTCAACTTCCTTCCCTATTTCAAGACACAGTTTCCTCATGTGTGAAACCAGCTGGTTCTATTAGTTTATCTGTAAGCTTTGGTCTCTCCTTGACAATCTAAAACTCGATACTCACTAGAAAGCTTGACACATGGAACACAAGTTGCCGTGCATTTTCCCATCTGGACCACGAACAGGGTCATTTTCTCTGGTACAGAAAAACATTCCATTCTTTGCGTGACCCTGAAATTCACTGCAGAGTTTCTGAACAATGAAAATGAGATGGCTTAGATATAGTTCTTAGTTTATCAACTTTAAATGCTCTTTATCAAAAACATGGAAAAATAAAACTTTTAGAATAATCCAAACTTCTGTGATATGCGTCTCTTTGTAATATTCACCCATTTAAGTCTTCAACAAATGTGTTAAGAGGATATAAATTTAAATGTGGTTTAGTTCTTTTATCTTTGTTTTAGAAAGGCTATCCAGCCAGATGTGAGGAGGATTTGAGTGAGTAGAGAATGAAGTCAGGAAAACTAAGTAAGAGAAAGAAAGGAAGGAAGAAAGAAAAAGAGAAAGAAAGAAAGAGGGGAGGGAAGAAGGGAGGGAGGGAGGGAGGAAGGAAGGAAGAGAAGGAAAAAAGGAAGGAAGGAATGAACTAAGGGAGGGAGAAAGGAGGTAGGAAGGGAGGAAGAAAGAGAGAGGAGGGAGCCAAGAAGAAAGAAAAGAAGGAAAAACTTAGAAATGAAAGATAAAGAAAATAGTTGACAGACATTTGAGAAATAAAATTAGAAGGACTTCGTAGGATTGAGAGGAAGAAAGCATCTTAGATGGAGAAATGTGAAGACAGAAGAAAGTGGGATAACTCTGTAAGAAATAAGCCAAATAGGGTTTCTTCATGGAGTAAAATGGTCCAAATATAGTCTAGGATTCCTTTAAATGTTGACTTTTCATAATGCCATTGGCTTATAGAAATATTTCCTACTCTATGAAAATATACAGAATCTTGAGGACTGAGGAAGATGTCAATTAGAAGTACAGACATCAGGCAAATGTTCATGTATCTGAGATAAGATGATAGTATAGAAAAAAAGCAGATGACTAGTTGAGATGTTTAAAAAGTGTCATACAGATGGATTTTAAAGGGAGCATATTAAAATTTTCCATTGATATTGCTTTCAAAATGGAAATTTCTAAAACAACTACCCTACACTCGCAGAAGAATGCATACCAAACATTGAACTCAGATAATGCTTTGATATATACCCTCATTTAGGAATGTGGACCTATTTTCTTTTTCTTTTTTTTTTTAGATTTTATTTATCATTTTTATAGAGAGGGGAAGGGAGAGAGGCAGAGAGGAAGAGAGACATCAGTGTATGGTTGCCTTTCACCTACCTCCAGCCACAGACCTGGCTTGCAACCTGGTTATGTGCCCTGACTGAGGAATTGAACCAGTGGTCTTTGGGTTTGCAGGCCAGCACCTTATCCACTGTGCTACCAGCCAGGGCTGGACCTATTTTCCTAATATGACTTGATTAATTTCCTCCAAGTAGAGCTTTAAAATTGTAATGCCATAGTTATTATTTTATTTTTTATAAATATTATAAACTAAGAACTGTAGTTTGCAGAACACCCAGCAATAGTGGTGGGAAAATAAACCAATATAGAAAATGAATTGGAGAGTAAAAGGCATTCACCCACACCACAAAAGTCCAAAGTAGGCAAATCAAACTAATCCTCACCTCAATTTCTCTTTTAACTTTAACTTTTTCTTCAGCTTTTCTCAGGTTTTCATCTGCTTCATTTTTTCTTTCTAAAGAACGTTGTTTTCTGGAGAAAGGAACAAAAATAAATGATTATGGATGCTTCGAATCTTCGTTACAAAGCAGTCATTTAGGCACAAGTGAAAAACAGCTAACTCTTACTGAGTTCTCATACAAACAATTTCCAATTACTGTAAAGTCCTTTATCAAATTGAAATCCCCACTATTCCCTGAAGAACCTTTTTCTTTCATTTAGCCTTCATGTATGCCATTTCCTTCCACTGTAATGACCTTTTTTTGTTGTCATCTTCCTCTTTTAAATCTTCCCAGTGTGGATTCTCCCTTTTTTAAGAAAACATCTCAGACCTCAAATGGAAAATAAATTCTATGTCTGTTACTGCATTTTCATACCTGCATATTCTCCCCTTATGGGTTGCTTTCATTTGGTCTTGCACTACTATGTGTGTATGTGTGTATGTGTGTGTGCATGTATGTGTAACCATAGCTTATTTCTGCTATTTAGCCGTAAGCTTCTTGATAACAATGATCTTCATTCATTCATTCAACATTAAGTTAGTAACTATTTTTTTGTCAAGCATTAGCCTGGGCCCTGGGCATACAGTAGAGTACATAAAACAAACACGTACTCTGTCTTTTTAGAACTTATAGCCCAGTAGGAAAGACTGACAGTCAACAAGAAATAATTATCTGGTTACCAACTGCCACGATTGTTATGAAATAAAATCACTGAGTTATAAGGATTGGGTTTCCATTAGGGATTTTAGGAGGTCTCATCCAAGGAAGGATAATAACAAAATATGATCCAGAGAAGAGAAGACATTAGATGGCCAAGACTGACACAAGCTAGCATGGGAGAACATAAAGAAAGAATTGGAAGAACTCAAGAATCAGAAAGAAAGTGTGACTGTCACAACTGGATAATTACTAAAGGAAACAATCAAAGTCATGGTACCTGTGTTTAACCTCATTTTGTATTATGATGGTCTCATAGAAAGGCTTACAAAGTTCATGAGAGGAAATGTCCAGAAGTAGTTTGTAATCCAGTCTTCCAATTGGAAAATCAAACCCATTTGTATTCAGAAATAGACATCCATCATTGGGATCTACTCATTAGATGGTGTTAGGGTTTGTAGAGAACATAAAACTGCTACAAAAATTCTGAACAATTCTTCACTTTCAATCATTCTAATCAATCTCCACTTCACCTCTAAGACACTCCAAAGAAAACACATTTATACTTACAAAATTTCAGCACACAGGGCACATTTGTTGCCATGAATTCTACCATCAGGTCCACGGACTGGGTCACTCTCCCGTGTACAGAAAAGTCTCCCATTCCTCACTAGGTTTTCATATTCCTTGCAAAGGTCCTTTAAATAGACAAGTAATTACATTAAACACTTTTTACATTTTAATACAGAACATGTACACCAGGCGTTAATAGTCAAAGAATGCTCAGTCTCAAAGGTGTTGGTCAACACATGCTAACATGTTGATGAGAATTAGTAAGAGATAGTAATTACATTGTGGAATTCATCAGTACCTATATCTGTGATGTGATGTGTTTGTTAAAAGGTAAAAGAGCCTTAGAAAGAATAAGGTTGGGAAAGTATTTTCTAACACTAGGTAGTTCTCACTAACTTTCAAATCTATGAAAAAGGGTAATAAAAACCCCCAAAGATCTGTCATGGAGTTCCAACAAAATGAAGCAATCAAGACAAGAAAATGTTGCTAATGTACAGAATATAGAATATGTAAGATGAAATACTTATATGCTCCTTATTATGGATCAAATGAAAAACAATCCAAACTAGTTGGCTGGGGAAAAAATACAATGGTATCCAACAGCATTATGCACACTTTAGTTTGTTTTTGCAATGAAACTGTGTATCATATTTATATACTCTGCCTCTGTCATATGTTTTTAAAAAAATTTTATTGTTGTTGTATTACATCCATCCCCTTTTTGCTCCCCTCTGTCCCCCTCCCCACCCACCCATTCCCCCCAAAGTCAATCCCACCTGTTGTCCATGTCCATGCATATATGTTTATTTCTGATATAATAGGTGGACACCTCAGAAAAAGTGAATCTAATTTTCGTTCACTCCACAACTTAAAGAGTTAGAATACCAAGATGAATATTTACTTAGAAAACCTTAAAAAGGTTGTGACTTCTTCCAAAGTCTGAGAGGGTTGTACCCAGATTTCTTGATGCTTTGGTTTAGTACTTTCAGGTTTTTCTTTGTGTTTTGAAAATTCTACCATTTGATGTGGGGCTAAATTTACACACACACACACACACACACATAGGTATCCCTAATTACTCTAGACTTGGGAATCTCTATGTCAGTAAACATAGTTTGGGAATGACATACACGAGTCTGTCCCAAAAGTATCAGCCACGCAAACTGTTTTAATTATATTGACATTGGCTCAATACTTTCTGGACAAGCCTCATATTGCTATAATAAAACCTACCCCAAAATGCTTCCTTTTTGCGTTCTCTTCAACTTTGTGACCTTTCCCTTCCCATTTCAACCAAGAAAACATGAGCATTAAAAGTGTGGTTTGGAGCCAGAAGAAGACCAGGGCAGCTAGATTGTGCTTCAGGCTCACTGGGAGAACATAGCCAAGTCCCACCATCTTGGAAACTCCAATCCTATCACTCACACAATGAGATTTTGGGAGGAGATACTCTTTAGGACACTTTTTAGATCTTGAATTTTCTGATGAAAAAAATAATAATAACACATGTTTGATTAGGGCACTTTAAAAGGGAATCCTAATTATCTCCTAACAAGAAGATATTTGGCTTTGGAGGCGCAATGTGTTACAACCAAACATCCTGGTCGTAACAATCTAGGAATACAAACAGAAGACAGTCATCTGATCATCCTAACATGGTAGTAAAATTAACACTTAATGATTTCCATGAGAGAAACAATTATAATTTCAGTTTATAAGTTGTGATTCATCCAAGGAGATTCTGAAGAAATACCTTCATGAGCAACCTGCTGACAGTTTAATTATGGGGCAGATATTGAGACATCCCTACACAGCAGTCCTATTCAAGATCATCATGTCCAATGACCCCACCACAACAATGATACCAGCCCCGGAGAGGACGAGGGAAAAGTAGCTGAGATGTGATGAAAGACCAGGAAAAAGAACTCTTTAGTTTAATGGGGTGTCAAAATGCTGACTATCACATGATGACCCAAAGTTTTAGACCGAAATTTCACAACCACCACTAAAGAACTAGTCTTTCAATTTCAGTGAGTGTTGAACACATTTCTGACAACCCTGAATGCTTCATGTTCCTTAACTAAAACACTGAATACCACACTCTAGCTGAAAAATCTGCTTCATTGAATAGCATTATAAACTGGAAGGTCAGGCCTCGACTACTATAAACTGCACTTAGGTCTCCCTTAGGGCAAACATATGCCCTACAAGCCACAAAAATAGTATACTTGTAGGAGCCCTGGCTGGTGGCTCAGTGGATAGGCACCAGCCTGTGAACCCAAAGGTCATTCGTTTGATTCCCCATTCAGGGCACATAACCAGGTTGGAAGCCAGGTCTCCGGCCAGGTTCATAGCTGGAGGCAGGTGAAAGATGTTTCTCTCTCCTTTTCTTCCTCCCTCCCCACCCTTCTCTCTCTCTCTAAAAAAAAAAAAAAAGTATACTTGTATTAGCATAAACAGGAGCAAGACGTAGAATCTCAACCTGACAGGAAAGCTGGACTGAGAGTATTTATCCAACCTCCTCATTTTGCTGACAAGAAAATTGAGGCCCGGAGAGAAAAGAGATGACTTGCTTAGTTTCACATACCCAGATCAAGGCAGGACAAAGGCTAAAACTGAGGTGTTCAGACTTCTCAACAAAAAGCTAGTCATTCAGTAAAGTAACTGCCATCACTTTCATTGAAAATAGCTTTAATAACCTTGGTAACATAAGAAATACAGACTGCATTACCTACAATGCCTATTGTATTAACAAAATAAATATTTTCATGCTGGGTGAAAAAATTAAATCATATAACTTTTTTGAAACTTAATTTTAAGTGTATTTTTAAAACCATACTCTCATAATTTGTGTGAGATTTTTTTAACAGAAGCAAGATTTTTATAAATGCAGGCTTCACTAAATGTAATAACTATAATGAAAAAATGAATAATTCTAACTTCTGTCAATGAAATCATCCATACTAATGGACATAGTATTCAAAGGATCCTAGAATTATTTTTAAAGTTATTCCTGTCTAATTTATGTTATTATATTATGTTGCATTTTTTATAATTTATTCAAAGCAAGATTAATTTACATTAAGTCAGAGAGAAGTCTGGAAATTAAGTAGAATTTAATTTGCATAAGCTTTTCTGACTTACACTTATTTATTTTTTAAATGATTTTATCCATTATTTTTAGAGAGAGGGGAGAAAGGGAGAGAAACATCAATGTATGGTTGCCTTTCACCTGCCTCCAGCTGGGGACCACCCTGGAAACCTGGCTTGCAACCTGGATATGTGCCCTGGCTGAGAATTGAACCAGCGACACTTGGGTTCACAGGCTAATGCTCGATCCACTGAGCCACACCAGCCAAGGCCTGACTTAGATTTATTTTTAAAAGGAAAGTTTTGTATTTTGAGCTTTAGGTGGAAAAGCTGTTTTAAAAATAAATTGAATGATTAATATACTAGGAATAGTCAACTTGGGGAATTGTGAAATTAAGGGAAACAATTCAAGGTGATAATGAAGGACAATGACATTACTAAACTACCTCAAACATTCAAGTGTATGTTTGCTAATATTTGTAGCCACAGAACCAAACAGTGTTGAATTATTTACCTCATTAGTACTTCGTCGAATTCTGGTTTCATCCTGTTGCTTGCCATTTCCTTTAGCTTCTTTTAAGCTGTAAGACAGAAAACAATTAGGACAACTATAATTGAACAATAAAATAAAATAATATATATATTTAAAAACATAAAGAAAGAAAACAGTTGGTCATTTTATGGCTGGGTCATATTTTCAACCTCCAGTTCTGCGATAAGTGCTTTCAGGATCCTTTGCCCTTAGTTGTTCAACTAACCCATTTGCATGAGACAAGGATTTTTCTCTGTTTTGAAAGCTTGAGCCAGAAAATTGCTAAAGATAAGGGTGTGAGGCTGACTCACTGACAATCAATTAGAAGCTTTGTTCTGTGCAGCTGGATGGGTGTGGCTCCTTGATTGACACACAGGAGATTGTCAGGAAAATTCCCTTGAGCAGGCAGAACCAAGTGCTTTAAAACAATGCTGGGACAAGGTGAAACCAAACTGAGTATTTGAAATATGGTCATCCCCACCCTTGGCAGAGCTTTTTATATCTTGTGAAGTATTTGTTTGCCTTCATGTAAAAGCATTGTTGTCATTAAAAGCTCCATGAAGCTGAGTTTCTAAGGCCCTTCCTACTGTCTGTTATTCAATCCAGTCCCATCTGCATTATTATATTAGTTCTACAGGGAAAGAAGTCAGGAGTTAGGGAGGCCAAATTCTTATTTTAGCTAGTGCATAGAAAGAAACAAAGTCACAAAGAATTAGTGCAGGTTTGAACACTAAAAGCACATATCCTGTAGATTTTTTAAAAAGTGTGAATTAGGCTGATATCCGGTGTAGAAATCAGTGAAAATCAATGTTTTGTAAACCTGACTAAGACATGTCCTTAAATTCTACAAGAGTGTGCTGTAGTTTTTAAAGGTGGTGTAAAGTGTATTAGTCTGTACAGTTTTCTCTGTCCAGATGTGAAAGATGTATATAGAGCATTTTAAGGCTTGCTGGCATACGGATTAGTGAGTCTATACCTTGTTTAACACCCTGAATATTAAAGACTTATCAGATCTTATTCATATCTGGCTCTCAGTGCCCGGAGCCATGTCAGGAAGCCAGGGAAAGATTAACCCAACTGTTCTTCTCTTTCATAAATCCCACCTTTTATACTAATAAATGAATTCAGTCACATGATGTTATTATTATTGTTACTTTAAACAAGACTGTCATTTTAGTAAGAGTCTCTATACATGCCAAAAGAAGCAGCGCATGTCAAATACCTGATCTAGGTTATTTCATATGAAAGTGCCTTTTCAATTTTAAAACAAGCCTTATAAAAACATTGCACCTTTTCAAGCCATTATAATTAAACAAATGAAGTCTTGGATTTTATAACTAGCATAACCACCTTATCTTCTCCTGTTAAGAAACTTTAGCAGGTGCTATGAATTAAAAAAAAGGAAAGCTGCTCTGTTGTCACCGTAGGAAGACAAAGGATTGCACGCGTCATAAAAAGCACTTTGTCTCTCTGTGGGGCGGTTCTTCTGACAGCACCCAGATGCACCCCCATCAGGCCCGCCTGCTTAGCTATCTTGTAGACCGCAGTACTCACAACAGCTCCGCACACATCGCACACTTATTGCCATGCGTCCTTCCGTCAGGACCGAGAACTGGATCGTTTTCCCTTGTGCAGCCAAGTCTCCCATCCCTCACATAAGGCCGAAAATCACTACAAATATCCTAGAACACAGAAAGAAACTTGACATTTGCCACCTTGATTGTAATGCTCACAACACTGTTTCCAGATATTCTCCAGAACTCAGTGCCTTTCTGTCTAACACATACTAGCCACCTACAGCAGTCTCAGGGGTGCAGCGGTAGCTTAGTATTGTGTAAGTCACATGGTTAAGTATGGAACTCATTTACTTATTTATTCATTTATTAGTAAACATGACTAACCTACTGTGTGCTGGAACTAAGGTAGAATGGCCCTCAACTTGCTCACAATCCCCTGGGTGACCCAGACAGAGACTTAAAATATGTGCTAAATGTCTTGGTGGAGTTGTAATTTCAGGTGCATAAACAAAGGGTACCAAGCCTTGACTTAGGAAAACCATTCAGCGAGAAAAAGTCAAATGTGACATAGTGAGACATTCACTCCTCTCTCCTAATATCATAGGCTTACAGAATTTTAGTGTAAAAACAAGTTATTTAATTCAAATCTCATTGTTAGACATGGAAACGCTGAAACAGTCTCCTGATAGCAAGTGACAGTACTGGAGATTCAACTTAAGTTAAGTGACTGAAGTATAGTGGCCTTTCTCCTACAAATGTAGTTTCCTTTCTAACTAATTTCCCTTCCTCCCTTCCTTTCTTCCTCCCTCCTTCCCTTCCTTCCTTCCCTTCCTTCCTTCCTGCCATCTCTTCATAGAAAGCTGAAATAGAGCTGAAAGGTCTAATTACGAAAAAATCTTGTCTATTGGGTTGGCCAAAAGTTCATTTTTCCCCCCTCGTAAGATGGCTCTAGCAGTGCTTAGTTGTTTTTAACTTCATTCAAAACAATTTTGTTAGATTGTATTATGACATCTGTCATATCAGCATGCATTTAAAAAAATTTAGCAAAATTGGTAAATTTTTGTGTAGCCATTCAAATATTGAAGATAGAAGAAAATATGCAACATATGCTTTGTTATTACCAGAAAGGTAGAAATGCAAATGAAATGCAAAAAATGATTTGTGCACTATATGGAGAAGGTGCAGTGAATGATCAAATTTGCCAAAAGTGGTTTGCAAAGTTTCATGCTGGAGACTTCTCACTGGACCAATGCTCCATAATAGGTAGACCCACTGAAGTTGATAGCAATCAAACAGACACATTAATTGAGAACAATCAACTTTATACCACATACTCAAAATACCCAAATTAATAAAGTTCTTGGTGAAAATGAAAAACAGGTCTTTTATTTTACAAAAAATACAAAGCCAAAAGAACTGAATGGACTTTTTGGCAAACCCAATAGTTTCAGAAACCATCAACTGCTTTCCATCAAACAAGCAGCATTCCAGCTCAGGTAGAGCAAGAATTACTTCCTTCCAACCACCCCACCATATGTAAAGAAGAAGAAGGCATCTTCTTTGTCTTGGAAGTCAGGCCCTCTCTGTTTTCACCACTTTGACATTGTCCTCACCTGCTCTGGATTGGTTTTACATTCCCCTTCGTTTTTCACGCCAACTTGAGACCTGGTTTTACTGGAATTGAAAGTTATACAGAGCAGTTTAGTATCACAGAACTTTTGGTCATTTAAGTGTCAACTGATCTTCATTGCTTTGAGAGTTTTTGCTCTTGAAAACAGGTGTCATGTTATAGCCTTGACTTACTCTTTCTAAGGAGATCTATGTTTATCATTTGGAGTCAAAGGAATGAAATCACATTGATGGGCCAATAGGATCCATACCTGTAAATGTTATTTACAGAATTTTTTTTTTTCTGTACCCGGAGGGGATCCATACCAGAAGGGAGAGAAAAAGTAAAGCTTATAACTAAATATCAGATGCCCCCCAAAACTTTGTTGTTGTTGATTTCAATTAAAAATTCAAGTTTATAGTATCTAGCATCCTATTATACCATTCTTCATTTGGGTTATGCTAATATTTTGTTTTTCATAAAGAGTATGTAAAGTCCTAATGATTAATCTTTTTCTGCCAAGTAGAGCTTAAAAGCATATCTGAAAACACAGAACCATAAATGCAGGATATACTTCCTACTTTCTACTAATATAAGACAGCTTACAAATGAAGTATTTCTAAAACAATAAAAATACAATACAAACAAGAAAAGTAAAAAGTATTTAATGTGATAAGTGAAAAGCTCTATAAAAAATATCAGCTGAGGAAAACAAAAAAATTAAATTCCTGTGTAATTCCAGAGTTTTTTAGTGGGCAGAGCTAAGACAGAAACACAATGAGCAGTGTGACTCTAGCTGTACAATAAAAGAAGTAGATTGGAAATTAGGACAGAAACTATCACCTGAATAAGAGACTTAAAGAATTTATCACGGGATCCCCACATAAGACAGAGCAGGAACTAAGTATGCAGTGCTCACAACAGTGTTATAAAAAGTGTATGTAATAAAGCCTGTTCTTTCTTTCTTTCTCTTTCTTTTAAAGATTTGATTTATTATTCTCCAGAGACAGGAGAAGGGAGAGAAGCAGAGAAGGGAGAGAAACATCAATGTATGGTTGCCTTTCCCCTGCCTCCAGCTATGGACCTGGCTGGAGACCTGACTGGAGCCCTGGCTTGCAACCTGGTTATGTGCCCTGGCTGGGAATCGAACCTGTGATCTTTGGGTTTGCAGACCAGTGCCTATCCACTGAGCCATCAGCCAGGGCTCTGTATGTTCTTTCCATGTCTGTTTTTATCTTCTGTTTCTCTCTCTTGACCTTTGGTAAGAGCTAAAGGTATAATTTTAGAGTGCATTTCTAAAAATGCAGTCATGTGAGAGGTCAGAGTGATTTAATTCAGTTGTGTTTTGGTTGAGATACTTATTACAGGGAGACATAAAGCTTGTAGAACCTTGAAGACTGAATATTTATCATATCAGTTACTAGCCATCTCAAATTCTGGTTTTATATTAGCAAAAATGAAAGAGCATACAATTCAAGATTGAGGACACAAGTCAGAACCTGCAAAACAGGTACGCTATCTTGTTTGTTGAAGATAATCAATAACCAAACCTATTATTGAAGGTGGAGAAAAAACCAAGTGGGAACAAAATATAGGACAGCAAGATGCTTTAGTGATGTGCAAAGGTTGAATAGATAGGAAGAAGTTCAATATCAAAAGTTCCAATTACCTACTCTAATACTATAAGTTACTGAACACTTAATAAGTGTCAGTTAATGATTAAATAATTCCCTGTGAAAAAGAACATACTCAGAAATAGAAAATAAACAAATGTGTGTAGCATATTGTTTATATGTATACATATGCTTGTGTATGTATATATGTAAGTATATGTATATACGTATGTGTGTGTATATATACATATATGACTAATCATAAAGACAGTGATAACCATCTGATAAGCACGAAAGTGTTTCATAAAATATCAAGTGTTATAAAAATATATTTTCTTTATGTGTAGTAAAAGAAGTGGTCCTAATAATTAATGAATGACTAACTCCCACAAAATGTATCATTAAAGACTGTAAGAAAAAATGTGTCATGTAATTATACAGAAAACATGCTTCAGGAAGAAAGCCTGCTTCCAAGAATACTCACATATTCTCAGCACACAGGGCACATCGGCTGCTGTATGTTTTCCCATCGGTGCCACAAACTGCTGCATATTCAAAGGGACAGATAAAATCCCCATCTCCTCCTTTCTTGAAATCATCACAGTTCAACTGCAGGAGACATGATCAAAGGACATCAAAATAACAAGAGATAAAATATTCCTTAGGTACATAATTAGGTTAGTTTTAAGTCCACAACAATATAACACATTAGAGAAGAAAAATATATTAATCATGGATGGTAAAACATGATTCAAGAACAGAGATATAATTGAATTTCGAAGTAAGGTTTCATTTGCTATTTGTGTTAGCTAGACCGTATCTCCTCTCTGATATTTAGAATTGTACTGTTGGACTACCAAATCCTGCCTACCATTCTACAGAGTGGTATTGTAGATCATGATTTGAAAGCTGTCTATAAATCACAAGCTGCCGTAAGTTTCTATTATTGCAGATCAGGGTAAGAATCAAGAGCCATATTGTTAGGTTCGTAGTTCTGGCCCTGCTACGTACCAGCTGTGTGATTTGGAAAAGTTACTTAAACCCTCTGTGCTTCAGTATCCTCATTTACAAAATGCATGTACTATTAGCAAATCCTCAGGGTCATAGACTTAAATATATGAATACATGTACAGCATTTACAAGTGTGCCTCAAAACAATAACAAAGTAAAATTAAAAAATAAAGAAAGAAAAGTGTGCCTCATCATAACCACTTATCATTATTGTTGTTTTTTTCCCCTTACCACTATTGTTTTCTCTACTGTGAATCAAGCCAATAAAGTTAAATTCCTGTCAGAGATAATGAAAGAAACCCCAAATCATGACTCTAGTAATATGGCATATACTTAGGAACAAATCTGGATAATGAGAAAAACAACTGCACTGGGTAATTAACTGAAGATTAGTGTTTAAATCTCAGCTCAGCTACCCACGTACTTCACCTCTTTGAACTTCACTTTCCTTATCTGAAAAATGGAACTCACACCCCATTCACGGTACAGAGTTATGTTGAAGACCAGATGAAGACTTGTGAAACATTATTTGGTAACTCATTATTGTGACATAGCTAACTAAAAAAAGATACAGAGATAACTTGTTTACTTTGCATCTAAAAATCAAAGAATAAAATGAGGCTTTTTTTTTTTTATGATGCCCCATTCCAAAGTAAAAATTTTTATGTCATTATTATCATTATAAAAATCTTTAATTATGGATATGAAACATTTAAAATACAGGTCCATGACCTAATACGTCATACAAGATAGAGAATCAAAGTAGAATGAGTACAAGTATACATAATGAATTTGTAAAACAGAAGATTCCATTGAGAAACATTGCTAGAAGCCAGTGAAAAGAGAAAAAATTAAAATAAAAACCTAGAGAACACATCCCACTATTCAAATCATAAGATGTAAAAAAATAGAGTGAAAATTTAAAAAGTAATGGTTGTAAATGCTATTTTCATTTGTTCAGGTTTTCATTTATTCCTTCAAAGCCTTTACGCATTCACTAGGGTCTAGGTCTTCCACCAGATGTCACACTGGCACAGTGAATAAACAGAACAGAACAAAATAAAACAAGGAATGCATGCTCTAAGAAACTTACATCCCAATGGGAAAAGATGGGTGCTAAATACAAAGAATTTTAAATGATAATAAGTGTTATGAGAAATAAACTGAACAATATGATAATATGTAGAAGAGTAGCTGTTTTAAATATTGAGTCAAGAAAGCTTGTCTCTGCAGTGGTAATATTTGAGGTGAGATGAAGTCAATGAGAAGGAACTAGTCCTCTGAGGGACAAGCATTCAGGGCATAGAGAACTACCATTACCAAGGATTTGTGATAGGAACTAGATTGTTCTGTTCAATGGGGAGAAAGAAGTATGATGGAGTACAAGGAAACAGCAAGGGAGCTGCTAGTTTTCTCTCAAAAAATCATTTCTGTTGAAACTATAGAAACATCAGAAATATGAATCAAAATCATTCACTGCCATGGTCACTGTTATCCCCTGTTATCCCCCTCCATCAGAAACATCAACAGCTGCATACCAGGTCACAGGTGCTAGCAGATTGATGACAGGGCAGATCAAAGCCCAGCTGGGAGGTGATGGGAACAGGTGCAAACATTTACTGCTCCACCTCCTTTAAACCCCAGGGCTGTTGGATCACAACCTATGGAGAACACCTCTTCCTAATGCTGACAATTTCTGAGAGCTCACAGACAGATTCCTGGCCTGGTGGAGTGGAAGTGAACTGGAAGTGTGCAACACTGGTTCCAGAACCTTCAGCTGTGGGCCTACCCTTTTCCTTATTCACACTCACCAGGAGAGGAAGCAACCAAAGCTTGACCTCAAATGTTATCTAACTCACTTTACCAGAAATAAGCAAAACAAACTAAAGCCATTATGGAATAATATGAACAATATTCAGTATAAACTGGAACAGAATTATTAGAACACATCCAAATAAGTTATCAAGAATGTGAACAGCAAAATCAATCAAATATATTTTAAAAAAAGAATGTAACTATGCTTTAGAGAGATAAGAAAGATACCTGCAATATAAAGCAAGAATAATGTTATAAAGAAGGAAAAAGTAGAAGCTTTAGATATGAAAAATATTTCAATGGTAATTAGTAAGCCAATATAAAGAATAAAAATAGAATAGGTACACACATAAAATGAATTTGTGAACCAGAAGACCAGATTAGAAAACTCTCATAGAAGACATACAGAAAACCCAATTTAAAAAAATTTATTGAGATAAGCTTTATGTGCATTGGTATAGTCTATCTAGAAGAATATTTCACTGCTATTTGAAAAAATGCACTTCTGTAATCATCGTGGGGAGAATTGCATATATTTCAGCTTAGGCTGAGTTAATTGATGCTGTTGCTCAAGTATTCTATACATTTGATGATATTTTGTCTAGTTGTTTATCAATTTATGAGAGTAGAGTATTAACACTTCTAAACATTATTGTTAAATTGTTAATTTTTTATTTTTGAGCTTCTCTAGGTAATATAAATTTACAATAGTTTTATCTCCTGAAAGTCATACTTTTAAAGTTATGAAATGTCCCTATTGTTTCTAATATTATTTGTGTTAATGTTTATTTTGTTAAATAGTGGTAATGTAAATTCTGCTATCTTCTATGTGGCATGGTATCATGCTTTGATCATTTCAGACTCCTTGTGTCTTTGAAAAGAAGGAGCATTTATTGGAGACAGTTTATTTGGATGTTTAAGTCATTTACAATGTACATAACCATTGACGTGGTTGTATTTATATTGCTGTTCCTATTTGTTTTCAATCTGTTCTTATCCTTTTTATTTCTCTGTTCTTCCACTACTGCCTTTTTTTGGGTTAAATATTTCTAGTGTGTCTTTTTAGTTCTTTCCTGTATTCCACATATTTATTACATGTCTCTTTCTTAGTAGTTACTTTAATGATTATGATATACATCCTAATTTATCACAATTTACTACAGATTAATACTTAATTCTGATAAAATACAGAAGATTTGTCCCAGTACAACTCTATTCCTTCCCGCTTTGTACCATGGTTATCTTATGTATTATAACTATATACTCAATAAAACAGCATTATAATTATTGCTTTATACCATATTATATTTTTAAAAGAATCTAGGTGAAAACAAGAAAATATTTTTATAGAGTACTTCATATTAATCCTTATATTTATAATTACTGGTGCTTCTTTTTCTGTATAAACTTTAGATGCATTCCCTTATTATAGGGGAGAGAAGGTAGTTTGATGTTCAGTATTGTCATAATTGTTTAACTAGTGAACACTAGTGCACTAGAACAATAATATAAAATTAAAAAAATAAAGAAGTGATAAGGTTGAAAGGGAAATTATAAAATTCCTCTTATCTCCTATTCTATGAAGATAATATGATCAACTACCAAGAAAAAAACAAAAGTTAACAAATAAGTTATCAGAATTAATAGAAAGTATCAAAAAGTTGTTCAATATAAGATTAATCTATAGAAATAATTAGAATTTTTCCAAGCCAATAATAACCAGATATTATAAACAACACAACACTGATCAGTACATTTACAAATGTTCTATACTTTAGAAAAAGTTACAAAAATTGCTATGGAGAATACTTTACAAATTTCATAAAGTACACAGAAATTATAGAAATTCATGAGAAAGTATTCTGTGCTCTTGAGTTGGCTAAGTTAGTATTGTAAAAAGTGAATTTTACTCAAAGTAATTTATAAATCTTTTGTACCCACAATCACATTAGGTTCCTACACTCAAGCTGGATGTTTCATAAACTCATTCATTTTAAAATTTCTAATAACTATATGAAAAATAATTTATGCATAAGTAAATCAAGTTAGAAAATGATGAACTAAGAAAGGAAACTTGTCTTATTAGTTATTAAAGCAATAAGCTAATCTGAACAGAATAGAGAACTCAGAAATACACTTAGACACATATAATCAATCAATCAAAAAACAAATCTCTACATGGACCAAATATATTAAAGGTTAGAAATTATTTTTTAAATTTAATCTTTATTGTATTTTTTCCCATTACCATTTAGTCCCCTTGTATCTCCTTCCCCTAGCAATCACCACACTTTTGTCCATCTGTCTGAGTCCTTTTTCCTTTTCACTCAATTCCTCCATCCCCTCACATCCTTTTCCCCAACAGCTGTCATCCTACTCTTCATCTCTATGAAAATGATGAAAGAAGTCAAACTTGGGATAAAATTCTATAGAAATTGCCAACAATAGTTATTAATGGATTAGATATTAGAGTAGGAGGTGAAAGAATGACATACTAGTGAAGAAGAAATTGATGATGCAAGAGAGAAGGAAAATTGAACAGGTAAAGCATATTATTCTGAGAGTGCCAGAATTAATTTTTGATGAGTGGAATCTAAGCAGAAAAAATGGGTAGATTTTTCTCTTTTACAAGTGGAGAGAAAATCAATAGAAACAAAAACAGTGTAATTGCATGAATCTATTCAAACACAGACAAGAAAAACCTAAACAAATTACCTGGAAGGCATATGGCCAGACATTAGTTGACTTAATTTATAAGTAAGTACTTTCCTTGGGAGCAAATATGTGAATGTAAAAATCTTACCTAGAGATAAAAATTCTAAGAACTCAGGCATCAAATGTGAACATTCTTAAAATTCTGTGATTTTATTTCTCAAAAATCCTATTTGATTAAAATTCAGTAAGTGTGTCTCTACCTATGAAAACAACTGACTGTTAATATTTAAAAAAATAGATTTGTTAAGAATGGGATGTGTATTTCAGTTTTTGGTCATTGCTTATATTTTGCATTTTTAAACACCATTGATCTTTCTACTTTTCCTAACAGAAAAAGGGAGGAGACAGGATAAAAAGAATCTTACAGAATGAGTCATTGTCTAAATGAGACAAACAATGGCAGATTTGAAAGTTACTAGTACAATTTTTTGACCCCCATAGATTTTGTAGAGCACAGAAGCAGGTCTCTTTGGCTCAGATACAGGATTTTCGCATTGACTAGTTAATTGAGTGGTGACTGTGTTATTGTGTTAAAAGTGAGACTGCATGAGCCCAGGCTAAGAATTTGATAGACCAGATCTTGTGAGGAGGCTGAGGCTCTCAGACATTCCTGGGTGATGCTGACCCGGAAGGTGGTAGATTGCTTAGACCAAGGATGGTAACATAACTTGGGTGTGCCTACCATGACTAGTCATTTTAACTATTTGTTAGAGGCAGGAAAGGAAGGAGAGAAAGAAGCTACTGGAGAAGAAGCGACTTAGGAAACCTAGAATGATGTGAGTCATCAGGATAGCTGGCGATAAGCACACTTTTGTCAATAATTTATTGGAGACATGGTAGGTAGACATTTTCTTCAATCAGACCTAGAGGTTTTATTCTTTTATATAAATAAAGACGTTTGTATGAATGAAAAATATTTTTCAGGTGAAATGGTTGTAGGATAGTTGTATTTGTGTGGTTTCTTTCATTTTATATCATTTTTTAATTTAAATAAATGTTTTAAGGACAGAGCACTTTTCTCAAACAAATATTGGCTAAATCCCAACCTGAAAAATGGATCAAAACAAGCAACTCCAGTTAAATTAGGAGAACTCTCCAGGTATTAGAAAAGAAAGGTAATAGGAAGTAAAAGAAAAAGGAAATAAAACGAGTCCAATGCCTGCTAATGCATGTTAAACACTGTAGGTGGCTTTTTAAACTTCATTCTTTCACTGAATCCACATCCCATTTCACAGGTGAAGAAACATGAGACCCAGGGATACATTAAATGGTCCAAGTGACAAAGACAACAAGTAAGAGCTCTGAGATTGGAACTTAGTTAGGGACAGTCCCACGAAGGCTCTTTTTGGAGCTAATAAAGGACAGAAGGAATGAGAAAGGACTATGGAGAGCAGACAGTCACTTACTCCACCTCTTAGTATCTGTCAGGGCCCAAAATGTTTGCAGAGAGTTGGACCAAGGGTTGGGCCTCCAGACTAGCTGTACCGGATATTTAGCCCACCCAAGAAGTAAGCCATGTTCCCTCCCTTCTTAGTAGATGGCTTCACAAACAAGTATGACCTAGTAACTATGAAGTAAATAGTTCAATGTAGAGTCAAATATAATCTTGAAAGTAAGTATGACAAATGGACTCCAAATAGTCTCTCACCTTGTCTGGGGCAGTAGCCTTGGTGGCTCTTGCTAAATGCCTGGCCCTTTTCTGGGTTTTCTCTTCTTTTTCTCTGGAAGATAGCAAGGAATAGCATAGCTCAGACACGCTTTGCCCAACTTTTAGGGATAACAGCATACATGGTGAACTTAATTTTAACTGTTCTAAGGCTGGCAGGTCGAAAATAGAAATATGTCCACAAATAAGCATAGGTATTATGAATCTCTCCTGGGTGCTGAAAAATAACTCAAACAAGGTTCTATTAGAGGCAAGAATCTCTCCCTTTAACTGCATAATAGAATACCCCCCCACCCCCACCCCTTAAATACTTCCCACATTCAGGTGGTCACCAGCTCTAAATCCACCTGTACCATTGTTGGAATATTCTCTTTGGAAGACATAGTAACATTGAACCAAAATCTACCTTCCTGTTTTTGTACTGGTTCCACCCTCTAGGGACTCAAAGAGCAAATTAGCAATTTGAAGATAGTTTTTATGCCTTGTACATTCTTCTTTTTTTCAGAGAGAGAGAGAGAGAGAGAGAGAGAGAGAGTGCGAGTGATATGCCAATACAATTTATACAGGTAATAAAAATAATCATTGAGCAAATGACTTAAAAGTGAAAAACTGCCTGATGTGTCTTAAGGCATTTTACATTTGTTTTAAATTAGTTTTAAGCTAATTTACTATATTAGTAAATATAGAATTTCATAGTTTCAGTCTATTATCAAAAACATCCTATGACACAAGAAGGAAATTTCATAGTAAATAATACAGCTTTCAAGGGAATAAGAAGGACTTCTTTAACCTTCCCAAGGCCTCACCCTACCCTAAATCTTACTCTGCTTTTCCGCATCTTCCCACAGCCTCTTACTAGAAGCGGCATGTGTGGTCAGACCTTCATGATGCCAGTATTATTGACTAGGCCAATTTAAAACCTCTGACATGTACCAGCCTGGCACTTAAAAAGCTAATTATCACACAATGATCTCAAACAGGTAAGCTTAGTATTGGTTTGGTACCAGTGTTGAGGTTTTGATTTTGGTCAGGAATTGAGAATGACCTCTCTGTTCAAAAACAAATTAGGACACTTTCGTCAGAGGTTTTGCAATTGATAAGTCAAGCCATCTTCCACTTTTGAGGTATCATTGGTGTCAGAGGATCCTTGCTCTAAGGCGGCACCCAGAGACCGATGTGGAAGCAGGCAACTGGGTGTTTGGGAGTTGATAGGAGGAGGAGCTGCCCTCAGACCCCTGGGAGCAGGGGAATAGAGACTTTTGGCCCTTATGGGCCTGTAGGACTCATCCTGAGGATGGCTGCCAGCAGGTTTTTAAACTTGCAAGCCACATATTACAGTAAGGGTGACCAAGTGGGTTCCCAGCATTCTGTTCTGCCCAGGTTAATTTCCATATCCCAGTAAGCGTTGTTTTCAGGTGAATTCCCACCCTGTTGTTCTGATCAGGTTCATTAACGTGATCCACCCTGGCTGCCTCTATAATCTGACAATTGGGAAGGAGGAAATCAAGGTAAGAAACATCACATGATATTTTGGGTAACTTCCGGGATACTAATTCTTTCTGAATTGCAGGTAATTGCAAGCTACAATTAACCTTTCAGTCCATTTCATCCCAGCTTAATCCAAAATATCTGAGGACACTGGCAGCTCAAAGATCAGGGTGTATCCTGCACAAATTCTTCTACTGGTTGGCTGTCATAGGAGTCTCAGTCCCTAAGGTACCGTGAAGTCTTTTTTTTTTTTTTAATTTAATATTATTGTTGTTGTATTACATTCATCCCCTTTAGTGGAGTCTTAACAATCCCAAGAAATCTGACTTTCTCAAATCAATTTTTTCAGAGCCAGGAAACTGAAAATGAAATTACATCCTCAAAAGACTCTTAAGTTTTATATAAGGTATTAATGCTGGGGCCCTCTGGGTATTTTGGAATACTGTTTGTATGATTATGAAATCTTTCCAGATGGGTGGCACTTATCCAACTTTACCTGATGAGAGATTTGAGAATGATCTGCAAACTATTTATTATGTAAGTGTTTAGATTTATAAAGATATAGTTGACAGGAAATGAAACAGAATGCATTTACTAGTTCGGAAATCATCTGGTCACTCAAACACTTGGCAGAGAAATTTACTCACAATATCATTTTGCATGTGGCACATCTGTTGAGGAACCTTATTCCATCAGGGCTTTTAAAAAGATTTTTATCCCTGGGACAGAACAACTTCCCATTTTTCATCAATTCCTGATATTCATTGCATGTTTCCTAAGGGAAAGATGAAAAAAGATGGAGTTTACCGAACCCTCCTCAAAGCAAGACTTTACCTTCTAAGAACTTTCTTGAACAATACTCTTGAATAACTACTACTTCCTTTATAAGAAAGACATTCATTCAGTTGCTATAAACAGTACAAACACAAAATGGGGACTCTATTGTCCATTGGAGATTGAAAATTCTCTTCATAAGCATTCACCTAAAACAATGAACGAAGTGGGGGGAACAGGGGACTTAGTCAAAAGATGTGAGTTTGTATTTCAGGTTTCTTGTTTACGAACCCAACAGCCATGGCAAATTAACTTCTCAAAGTCTCACTTGCCAAAAATAAAGAATATCAATGTATACATTTCACAGGTTTTTCCGAGGATGACAGATTTCAAGTATGTAAAAAGCCCTCAAAGACTGCCTGATGCATATAGATATTCAACCAGTAAGTTCCCCTTCTCTCCTCTTCCATTATTATTACTCTGTTTTTGTTGCTGTGGTCTAATAAGAAGAGGCTGATGGCACATATAAAATACCCAGCCCACAGTAGGTCCTAAAGTCCTGTAAAAAGGACTTTGAACGTTTGCTGGAGGACTGGGATGGTGTGCGGTGAACACTGAAAACTGCAATGTGTCCCGTCATGTCCCCTGGAGGATGCATTGCAATTTTAACCAGTTGTTAAAATTAAAAAGTTGAACATCAGTTTAGAATTGAGTAAAAGGATTCCTTGGTCATATATGTTTGGAAAACATCTTTCTAGACTAGCTCCTTTTCTGAAATAAACCTCAGATCTGTCGATGTACTATAAACAAAAGTGTCTTATGAATGAACTGACTTAAACACTAATGAAGCCTGCATTTCCAGGCCCTTCTCGGTCACTTCCTGGATGAGGCCTACTGGTTTCATATTTCCAAATTGGTATTCTTTTCTTAAAAGTGCCTCGCCAGCTGCCCTCATCCCTGTCACCACCAACACGACTGAAACTCACCACCACCAGAATCAAACAGTGAGAGAATCTATGAAAATAAAAAATGCAATTTCTCCAAAACTTGCTTAAACCTTTCTCTCAAACTTTCATTACTTTGTCTATCTATTTATCTCTCTATCTATCTATTTGTATGTTCTCTGTAACTATTATTTTACTATTCTATGTGACATGCTTCAAGACATGGACTACTATACTTAGTTTTGGCTCCTTCTTCTTCTTCTCTTTTTCCTGGTTAAATGTCCATGACAGCACTGTACAGATAATGCAAATGCAACATTGATGTTAAGCTCCTAAAAGAGACTGAGTGACATATAGGAGTCCTTCAATAATATATACTGAGTTAAAAAATACAAGAAAAGAGAATTTTCATTTTTAATGTTCTGTCCACTATCCTTATATTCACCTACTCTACTACTTAAAACTATTTATACTCCCTTTTAGTTCTACAAATTCACTGGGCCTTTTGAATAAGCCTTTGAAACCTAAGTATTTTGGGGTTTTGTTTTGATTTTGCTAAAAAAACACCAAAATCTTGCTTCAAGATGCCTGGATCAGAAGAAAATTAAATTATTCGCTCCAACTTTGATAAATACAACCTCTTCCAAAGGATTGATTATTGAATTCTATTCAGCTTCCTACATCTTTATAATAACTACTTAATCAGTGAAACACTTAAATTACTTCACTAGGTGCCATAGATATAGCAGTAAATAGAAGGATCTTCGTCTAAATGTTGCTTGCCATCAACTGGGTAATGATGTGTCTAACTTAGCTTCTTAAACACAGGGGCAGTAGGCAGCACTTGCCAGAGATAAGTAATGGTGAAATAAAACCAAGTAACATCAGAGATCAGCCCTGAGAAATTTTGCTAAGGGCGACCTATGGAAATCTCTCTAAGTTTATTATCACCAGCCAGTGATCTTATCTGAGGAGCACAGTAATAATTTCTGAAAGCTGAATGACAACCAGGCTTCTCAAAGTCTTTGTCTTGTCTCCAATTTTATGGTATCTTCCGTCAACCACATGGCAAGTTACTGTTTAGGCTTGCCAGATAGAAATGATTCTGTAAAATCTAGACAGAAACTTTGTCATAGAAAGAGAAGAGCCTGGTGTCTTTGTAACAGAAATATACATTCCTTGTGAGGTGGGTCTTAAAGAGAATATTTAAAACAAAGATTCATGATGACGCTTTAAATAGTATTTAGTGGTCAGCTGAAGAACATTGTCAATCAGGATAATTCCCAAACTGGACATCTCCAATGTCACCATTTTTTTTTTTTTTTTTTTAATAAACAGACAACCGAGGCCTAGAGAGTAGGTTAAGAAACTTGTTCACAATGTTCAATTAGTTAAGATCAGACTGAGTTATGAAATAGGAAAAGGCTGTAAGAATGGAAAGCAACAGTTGGGTTTTGCTTTGAGAAAAAGTATAGGGTCCCAACTGCCGTAACAGAGAGGGTTTAGATGCAGGAGAAGATCCCCACCCAAAAGGCATCTGGAGGAGGGCAGGTGACTTGCCAGCAACTGCAGCTGCTGACTGAGCTTAGAGAATCAAATTTCCAGCTTCATAAGAAAGACGTAAATCAACAGTTTTTGTTTCTGACAAAATGTCCAAGGACGGAGATCAAAAATATTTCCAGAGAAATAATTGTTTCTTGGTGTTCTTCCTTATGCCAACATGAGAGGGAGCTACATTAAGGTTTTTAAAACATTTTTTAGTTAAATAGAGTTTAATGGCATAAAAAGCATCAATGTAAAAATTTGATATGTCCACCAGAAATCGCCACTCATTGTCACAGACTCTGAAAAAAATTATGGCTTCAATGAACAATGGGGCTTATACAACATCTTTCTTTTTACTAGTATACAACATCTCAGTGAATGTGCTCTTTGACTTCCAAAAATCCAGCCTTTTTTTTTTTTAAATCCTACTCTACTGTACCATGCTACTTATACCATCATGGTTTCTACACCTCTCTTTCATTGGCAAACTAAAATAATACAGACTGATGAAATTTTCTAGACCAGTCCAGTAAGAAGTTTTTCTTTAAAAAAATATGTCATAATAAAATATAGCAAGAAAGTATTTTACTGTGGTTCTAAACGTTTCACTGTAGAAAAGTGTACTTTTACTGTCCTATGGCTCATGGCTTTTTTGAGATGTAGCAAATATTTGCTGTATATGTAACGCAGCACTGTTTTAAGTGCTGAATTCATGGCATGGTTGTGTGTGTGTGTGTGTGTGTGTGTGTGTGTGTGTGTAACTGGCCCTTTTAATACTTGTTTCAGATAGTTAAAATAATTTACTTTTTTGGAAAATGATTCTTTTTATCTCTCAGACAAAAGGCCTCCAAGAAAGAGGTAGGAAAGCATCCTCCAGAGTCAGGGGCCCTTCCCAATCTGCTTTAAGTTACAAATATCTTCACTCCCTTCTCAGCTTCAGATCCTTGTTCCAAGGCTGGCTTCAGGGAGACCTCACCTGACTACCCGGGGAAGAATGGATACCACCTCCAGCCCCAGAAATGCTTATCTTCTATTCTCCTTTATTTTTCTCCTAACACTAACCATTATTTAATGTACTATATGTTTTTACTAATTTACTGATTAACTTGTCTGTTTTCCTCCACTAAGATGTGAGTTCCATGACAGCAGGTTCTTGTCTTTTTTTTTTTTTTTTGCTTAGGAATATCTTTGGTATCTCAAACAAGGTCTGAGGCATAATAGATGCCCAATAAATATTTTTTGAATGAAGTACACAGACTGACAATATACAAGATATAGTCAACCCCGTTTTCATATAATGACCACAAGAAAACTTCTTTCTCCTATCTGTGTGTGTCATGACATTTTTAGCTGTTAAACAGAATAATGCCAATTTACTGGTTGGTTTGTTTATGGAATTTTAAAGCACTGCTAACAGCATGGCAGATTGCCTCTAGCTCACATCCTTTATTATTAATGCATTGATATGTGTGTGTCTAAGATTCATGACTTGATTCGTAAAGACCTGTTTTTATGTTTTTAACAGAAGCTATTAGTACCTATCTGTATTACAGGTCTGTATTATTAACTTTAAGGTGTTGGCCTTAAACCATTTTCTTTAGAGACTTTGGTATGTATTCAATGAACATAAAAAGCAGGACTAACCTGATTATCATTCTCACTGGCAGCATCTGGGGAAAAAAAGCAAACAGCAAAGTTAAGAGAATGTAAAATATTTAATAAGACAAATAATCCATTCTGTCCAGTACCTACCTTGCTTATTTTATTGTAAATATGTTATAAAACTACAAATTATATTTAAGCACAATGAAATTTACCATGGCAAATAAAAGGAGGGCATTGCACCAGGAGGAGCCCAGCATATGTACTCACAAAGATCCTATCACTCAGAAAGGTCCAATTGCTTTAGAAAATAACATTCCTATGCTTCCTGACCTTAAAATATCTAACTTCTAAGTTCCCTTCATAACAAAATATGTCAGACCTCTTTTATAATTATATCAAAAATATCAATTATATCATATCAATTATAATTTGAAAGTACCATGTAGTGTAAAATTTATATCACAAACACACATAAAATTAAAAATTTTGAATTCTGGTAATACTGCTTCCTTAATACATCTACAGAAGTTAGAGATATGACAAAATTAAGTTTAATCGAAATACCAGACTATATTATACTCTCTCATTGAGAGATACCTTTTTGTACCTACACATTTATTCTGGGAAAGTGGGCATCATTTGTGTATAATGTTCTCCTAAAACTCAATCTAGGGTTTCCTTTTAATAAATGTGTTTCAGAGCAAGATAACTCTAGGCAAAAACCTACCTGCTAGTTCTGACAAAAGTTCCTTACCTTTCATAAGAAGTACCTTCAATCCATTTAGGACTTTTAAACACAAAAATAAAATAAAGCAGTAGAAAACATTACTGCTTTAAAATAACAATAGGTTATTGAATTTAATTTTTACTGTTTTGTTTATAAATATGCTATTAAATTATATATAAAACATACATCTAAGTTTTAAATATCTATTACATACATAATTCCTATTAGTATGAATTAATGTGCTTGGTAAGGGGTCAGATAAATAAGAATCCATTAGCTTTTTTAGAACAAATGTAGAATTTATGGAATTATCATGGATAAAATTCAGATTACCTCAAATTACTAGCTATTTCTAAAGATAACAACATAGTTACAAAAACACAAATATAATCCTTTAAAACTGTGTCTGGCAAGATATTTCAGGGTTACATACGTATGTATGTATATATATGTATACATATATGTGTATGTGTGTATGTATATCCACACATATAATCTTTACATATATAAAGATTTCTATATACATACATAACATCTTTACTACTACATATACATTGGGTAGGGGGAGGGAGGCAAGTTTCTGCCCAGGGCTTTTTGGTGTATGGCAAGAAGATTAGATTACATGCAAATTGCTTACCTTGAATAAAGCAAAGAGCCAGAGCCAGAAGTATTGTCACTGTAGCTAACTTCATGATGAAGATGATGTAAGTTGGTCACAGGTCTGCTCCGTGCATTGCTCACCAGCTGGTGCTCTAGGACTGAACCCTTGGGGATGCAGCTTACTTTATATATATCTGGTGACACACCCATAGCCACAGCCAACATTATAAAACCAGTTGTTCAAGGTCCTGCTAGACTTAATATAGCACATCAAATTCAGTTCCCATCCTTTAGAATCCTGTCAAGGGGGCAGATTTGAACAGATTGTGTCTGTTTCTAAAGTAGTTCTAGTGTGTTTTCATGATACCATCTCAAAAGACAGCAGATTGAGTCTAAAACCTTACTCAAAACATAACATTCCACAGTCCTTTGTAAAAACAGAATTTTTCAGCCACTGAAGACATATTACCTCGCAGGCAAACATGCTTCTGAATGGGCTCCCTTCATGAGTGGAAAAAGAAGAGAGATTGCTTGTCCCACCTGCCAGGTAAACATGTAAAGACTTCACATCTGGAAAAAGCTGCTTTACAGTAAAAGAAGCTAGGAGTCTTGGTGCTTTCATCTACAGATGATCCAAGTGTCCCCATTCAGGGTCACAGACTCATATAAGAGTTAAAGTTGAGCAATCCGAATAGATAACCTAGTAGACCGCTACCATTGAACACATAGGGAAACCAAGGCTCAGAGAAGGAGCCATGACATTCCCAAGAACATGCAGTTTAGATGGGAGAGGCAGAGGTGGCACTTGAAAGATGACCACAAGGTGCACAATGTCTCAACTTTATACACTGCTTTACCATTACAGATTCATAAAGGCAGAAACTTTGTGAAATCAAAGCTTGCACATACTTTTCAAAATCCTCAGTCTGAAGGCTATTTTACATTCTAAAGCTCTATCTTTGAGTCCAATTGTTTATAATGCATCATAAACATTAGAGACTCGAGGTTCAACTTCCCACACAGCCCACCGCTCCTCAAGTTCCTATTTGAAAATTGTGATTTGGTTCCATCAATTTTCCCCTAAGTTAAGTTTATTCCCCTACTGCCTTATTACTTAGTCTCCCATGAAGAAAATAAATATATAAACAGTTTGGAATTATAAATATATAAATGTAACATTTTTCTAGAAGCAGCATCTTCTCTTTAGTTCCTTCTTCCATTCTATGAGTAATGAATGCCTTTGTTTACCAGAATTTTATTCTACTGGTGTAAGAGCACGGGAAGAAAGGCACAAAGATAACAGAAGCCCAAGCCAAAAGATTTAAATCCATTACTACACAGGGTCTCCAAACCCATCGAAGGAAAGTTCTTTTGTTTTCAATGTACAGGTGCCTTTCACCTGCCTCCAGCTATGGACCTGGCTGGAGACCTGGCTTGCAACCTGGTTATGTGCCCTCATTGGGAATCAAACCAGCGACCTTTGGGTTCGCAGGCCAACATCTATCCACTGAGCCACCATCCAGGGCCCTCAAAGGAAAGTTTATAACTTCATGAGATCAAAAGCTATTTAACGAGTGTTCCAGAGATGGTGATCCAAAACTAACAATCTGGGGATTAGTCCAATATTCTGAATAGCATCAAAGCCAAAGTATTTCCTTTTTCTTTTTTTTTTTTAAAGGAAATAATTTATTTCCTGTAAAAATAGAATCCTTAGCCGCAAGGTCAGTGCTATGAAATTTGTTTCTTTGCAATGGTTTGGGAAAATTAGTGACATAGAAAGCAAGTTCAAATCCATTACTGTTACAGGATAGAAAATTGATGCCCATCATAGCTTAAAGGATTGATTTTCAACCAATGTGCCAAAATACATTTTAAAACATGCAGTAAGTACCTGAGTGTTTAGTCAGCGGACCTGACCTCTTTTCCCTTAGGTTGTCAAATAATAAAATGATAACAGCCAACACAGAAATAGCTGTCCAGCGAATGAATCAAAATTTATTTATTTGTTGTTAGGTTGGCAAAAAATACATTTTTTGGCAGGCTGCAGAATTTTAGTAATCAACTTACGTGTGCTAGGAGATGGAAAATATTGAAAATTGCTGGCTTAAAGTAAAGGCTACAAGAAATTTGTTTCTATTCCTGTCTTTGCAACAACATAGTGTAATGGAAATGAACCTGACTTTGGTGTATGATAGATCTGGGTCCAAATCTTGATTCAACAATGACTAGCTATGTTGCCTTGGAAAAGTCGCATTTTTTTTTTCCTGCAGCTGTAGTTTCCTGATATGTAAAATCGAGATATCAAGACTACATTGTGGGAGGGGGCAGAGGGGAGCAAAAAGGGGATGGATGTAATACAACAACAATAAAATTAAAAAAGAAAAAAAAAGACTACATGTACAACTGTTGTAAGAGTTAGAGGTCATTCATGTGTACATGTGTGTAAGTGATGCTTAGAACAATTCCAAGCATTTGTGATAAGCTTTCCAGTTAAAGAGAGCTGGTCGTACATTTTTATGTCATCATAATGATATGGTTGTACTAGGTCATTTCCGAGATTCCATGAAAATTCGGCATCTCTTGAATGTGGACCTCAACAACAGATTAAATTTGCTTATTAGAGAAGAACTTCCCAAACACATTCTGAAGGGAAATCAAAAAGTCAAGATATAAGTTTTCTTTTTCATTTCATTATGTTCTAAACCACAATACCTAAAACAAATCAAAGCATTAGCCATTCGTAACTTGCAAGACCCCCTGATGGATTTCAAGCATCATTGAGTCCTCATATCTATCTGTAAAAGTCTCTTCTAAATACTGACATACCAATACTAGTTATTTATCTTTCATCTGTTCCATCTGAGTATGTGAAACGTGTCCCAACCATATACTCTTATTATTGGTAGGAAGAAAGTTTAATGCCGTATGAAAGAATTGGTGACTGTATAATATGCTTTGACAAACCCCAAATCTTGCCCCAATGGATAATATTCCCAGGAGTGGAAGTGGTACTAGGGTGGAACAAAAGAACCAAAATATGATTGCACCTCTCAAGAATCTCTGCTATGAGGAAAGGCTGAAGGAGCTGGTTTCCTTCTTACTGGGAGTTTCTCCCTGACACCCAGAACCTCCTGAAATGATGAATAATAAGGCGCTTGGAACTGATAAGGTGCTCCAGGGGGAGAAGGGAGTGAAAAGATTTAGTGAGCACCCCTAATATTGGAAGCACATACTAGCTGGCTCATGGCATTAGGGATTTCTCTTTTTACATTTTAGGAATGTTGTAAATCCAGATGTGATTCATCACATATTCTGTGAATCACTCCTTACTTCAGAAAACTACGGAATTTAAATTCAAATGAAAGGGACTGAGGCTTTAGAGAACCGGGGTTGGGGTTATCCCTATGAAGTCTATCCTGGAAGCATGGGCCACATAAACTTTAAATTAGATTGATATCGGCTTGATACTTTTGGGATAGACCTCATATGCCTTTATAGTACTAGGTAATCAGAGTACTTTTCTTAAATTTGAAATTTCACACTTTCTTTTCAGCTCTTTCAATCATTCGTCAAACAAGTAAAACCCTCTTCCCTCTCATTAAAAAGAAACAGGGCTAAATCATAGAAAGTATAAACTTAACAATTGAATACATGTATCAAGAGGCCTAGACTCTGTCATCACATTAAGGGTATTGCTACAGAAAGGAGAGATGAGAAAAGTATGAAATAAACAAGATGTTGTAGACCAGTGATTTTACTGATGACAGATTATTTCCAAAATTCAAAGTTATTTGATCATTGTTCAAATCTTCTCTTTTCCTAGGCAGAGATATCCATGCTGATCACAATACTATAATTTAACAAACAACTGTAGTCCCTTAGAATCAAATCACCTTCCACATCTTTCCAAACAATCTGCCATTCATTGGTTCTCTGGATTTGATTATGGAATGCTGTGAGGTAGCAGAGTAGGTGTTATTATCCTTTCCTTATCTGCCCAAAATGGTACTATGAACAAACCCCAGAGCAGGAATTAGGTTGGGTGGTAATCACAGCCCTGCCACTTTCTCACCTTTTACACCCTATGTGGTTATTTTACATCCTTTCTGGCAGTTCAAGGAAAATCCAGACATAAGAGCTTTGAACTAGGCATGACATTCTATTGCTAATACAATTCTTTCCTAAAATCCCTGTTCTCACACACACATATCCATACAAACACACACAGACACACATACAGACACACACACTCATGATGACTTGGGGGAAAATCAGTATGCTGTGACCATGGCTGAAAATTTGTGTCCCAACAGATCTTAGAAGATGAGGCAATATTTTTTATTTTCTTAATTTTTAATTTTCTTTCCCATAAGTCTGATGCTCTTCCCTATTAATTTAACCTCTACTGTATTCTCCTTTATGAAAGACACTATCCAGAGAACAGTCTTTACATACCTTATTACCTTGAAATATTCCATTAACAGCTAGCTTCATACCCTCCAAGGCTTCCTGTCTGTTTGTCTAGAAAGGTTAAGAAAATATGGAAATAAGCATCTTGTTTTATTAAGTACGAGATGGCCTGGACACTATTTGATGACTGAGTATACAGACCCTGCTATTTATAGGTATAATTGTTGTTTTTATTAGATTAGGATTAAGAAAACACAGAAGTTCAATGTCTACTTTGGATTACATTAAGTTTTGCATATTGGATCCTGCTGCTTGAACCTTGCTGTATGGCCCACACTGCCCATCACAGTATACGATCAAGTTTTCTAGGATTAATCTTGACTATAGACAACAGAGGTTTGTGGAGCTATGGTCTTTATGAAATTTCACAATAAATGAATTATTAGCTAGTAAAAGTGAATTTTGGCAAAAAGTACTATGTATTTTACATGTAAAACATTTATGTGTGTATATACCATAAGCAACATCAGCATTGTTACCTTTATATGTAAAATTAGGAAAAAAGTGATCTATGTATCTTCATAAAATGATTTGCACAGAAATATGAAACTTGCTAGCCTTTATGGCACAAGTACTAACAGGCACAATACATCTAAAGGGCATTGTTCCATTTTTTTTTTTTTTTTAACAGATAAAGAAATTGAGGTTTGATAGGATTCTATAACTTTCCCAAGGTTATACAATGTGACTATATTTGGAGACAGTGCCTTTAAAAGGTGACTGAGTTAAAAAGAGGCCTTTAGGGCCTAACCAAAACTGACTGACCTCCTTATAAGAAGAAGAAGTTTAGATACACAGAGAGACACCAGGAATGCTGTGCACAGTGGCTTCCACCAGGCCACGTGGCTTGTGAGTGGTCAAACTAAAACCTGATCTGAAGACACCATTTCTGTTATATCAAGCAATGAGTTAAATAGCACTAATCAGGTGTCATACCACAATCTTGATTCATGAGGCAAATAAAAAGAATAATAGAATGAAAAATAAATATGAAATCATATTTATTTTCAGGTATGGAACCAAGTTACTAAAATGGGATTTAAAAAGTTAAAAATGGAAGCCCAAAGTTATGTGTTATGGTATATCCAAAAGATTCCATAATACTCCCCACATGAATACAACAAATATTTACTAAATGCCTACATTTGCCTGAGACTGTGTGAGAGATTAGCATTAAACTTGTAAATAAAACATATACGTTCTCCGACCTCTAAGAGACTACAGTCTAGTGGAAGAGGTGGAAAGTCATCAAATCATTGTTCAACTGAATCTGGAAAAGTGTTTTTAAAAAGATATCCATCAGGTAAAGCTCGCACACAGTACAGACATTTGGCTTCTAGATGGAGAGGCCTTGATGAAATTACAATCAATTTTGAAGAAAAAAAAAAGAGTAGAGATTAAAAAGGTATATAGCCTTATCTATCTGAAAAATTCAGCTAATGGGAATAAATCTTTAAATAATTATGAGAACCAGAGTTTTCCTCTGATAGTTTCTTTCATCTGACATTTTAAATTTCCACTATATCACTAGTTATTTTATACTATCTGGGGCTAGGAATTTAATTTAACATTTAATATAGAATTTAATTTACATTTAATGGTTTTGAAAATTGATTTGGAGTGAGTGACACCCTCCCATGTGATAATAATGGCAGTAAAAATTTAGATCCCATACAAGTTGGAGGAGTCGTAGTGAATTCTATTAATTGAAAGCTTAACACCCCTAGGTGCTGAAAGTAAGCAGAAAGAAAATAAAAAAGACTGTTCTGCCCTAAAGAATCTAGCAATGTAGTAAAGAAGATAATACTTGTATTAAAAATGATTCAATAGAACATATAACATAAAGTATCATAAACAAAGTACAGATGGAGTGCCTTTGAATTGGACCTCAATGGTTAAGAATATTTGAACATGAGGGGATGGGAATGTGACAGATTTTTCAGAACAGCATAAGCAAGTTCCCAGGAGCAAATTAATGTGGGTTCTTCATGAAAGAACACAAAATACCTTTTGACTACATAAATGGAAAAGGGAAAGAGTTGAAAATAGTTTCAGGACAATGGGGTGTCTGAATGGCTAAAATAAACAATAATGACCCAATCAAATGCTAGCGAGTATTTAGAAAAACCAGATCTCTCATACGTTGCAGGTGAGGATGTAAAATGGTTCAGCCACTCTGGAAAATCAGTTGGCAGTTGCTTAACAAACTAAATATATGTTTATTATACTACCCAGTAATTCTACTCCTGGCATTTATCCCAGAAAAATGAAAACTCATACCCACCAAAACCCAGCACACAATTGTTCACAGTAGCTTTATTTGTAATAGTCAAGAATTGAAAGCAACCAAGATGTCTCTCAACAGGTAGTTGGTTAAACAAACGTTCGTACACTGCACTATGGACTCCTATTCAGTGGTAAAAAGGAATGGGTTGTGTCTACACCCAGCAACTTAGATGGACCTCAAGGATGTTGTGCTGAGTGAAAAAGCCCATCTCCAAAATTCATATACTTTAATTTATGTAACATTTTCAAAATTATAGAATTATAGACATGGAAAACAATGTAGTAGTTGCCAGGGGTTAAGAGGGCTGTTGAGTAGATATGACTATGCATGGGTAGCACGAGAGAGGTATTTGCGGTGATGGGAAGTTCTCTATCCTGATTGTGGGGTACTTACACAAATCCATGCATGCAAGAAAATAACATGGAACTATATACATGCCTTTATTGAAAGCTAAGTTCCTAGTTTTGATATAATTATGTAAGATTTAACTATTTGGGGACACTGAGTAAAAAGAGTACATGGGACCTCTTATACTATCCTGTGACTATAAGTATTTCCCCAAAAATATTTTTTTATTTATTTATTTTAGAAAGAGGGGAAGGGAGAGAGTCAGAGAGGGAGAGAGACATCAATGTATGGTTGCATTTCACCTGCCTCCAGCCACAGACCTGACTGGAGACCTGGCTTGCAACCTGGTTATGTGCCCTGGCTGGGGAATCGAACCTGCGACCTTTGGGTTCACAGGCCGGCGCCTTTATCCACTGTGCTACCAGCTAGGGCATATTTTTAAAATGTTTTTAAAGATTTTATTAATTATTTTTAGAGAGAGGGGAAAGGAGAGAGGGAGAGAAACTTCAACGTATGGTTGCCTTTCACCTGCCTCCAGCAAAAGAGCTGGCTGGAGACCTGGCTTGCAACCTGGTTATGTGCCCTGGCTGGAAATAGAACCAGTGACCTTTGGGTATGCAGGCTGGCGCCTATCCACTGTGCCATCAGCCAGGGCTTCCCAAAAATACTTTTAAACACATAGGTTACAAAACTCTACATTCTTTCTATAAACATACACTTTCCTATGTCCCAGCAATCCTAGGTATTTACCCAAGAGAAATTAAAATAGGCCCACACAAAATCCATATAAGAATATTTATTGCAACTTTATTCATAATCACTGAAATCCAGAAACAATCTGAATGTGTATCAATTGGTGAATGGATAAGTGAACTGTTGTCCATCCTTACAATAGATTTCATATAGTTCATATAAAAATAAATGAACTAGGCCCTGGCTGGTGGTACAGTGGATAAGGTGCCGGCCTGTGAACCCAAATGTTGCTGGTTCGATTCCCAGCCAGGGCAACATAACCAGGTCGCAAGCCAGGTGTCCAGCCAGTCTGTAGCTGGAGGCAGGTGAAAGACAACCATACATTGATGTCTCTCTCCCTCTCTCCTACCCCTCTCTTGAAAAATAATAAATAAAATCTTAATAAATAAATAAATAAATGAACTATTACACCTGCTACAACATGAATGAACATCAAAGAGCATCATTCTAAGTGAAAGAAATATTACAAAAAATAAGATAAAAAATTACATATTTCTGGATTCCATTTACACATGACATTTTTAAATTATAGGAGCATAAATTAGATCAAGGTTGCCAGGCTCAGAATTAAGGAAGGTTTACTACAAAGGTGCAAATGGAAATACAGGGTGGGGCAAAAGTAGGCTTACCATTGTTTGTATGGAAAATAATACAATTAATTCATAATCAACTCTGTATTTCACACACTCAGCATTGTAAACCTACTTTTGCCCTACCCTGGATTTTGAGCCAATGACCCTATTCTATATCTTGGTTGTGCTGGTACTTAACACAAGTGGTTATGCTTGCCAAAACTCATGTAACTATGCACTCAAGCTTTTAAATTTTGCCTTTGCTTCAATAAACCTGACATTAGAAAAATTCATATTCAACAACATACTATTTTTAAAAACATTTTTACATTCCTGCATTAAGGGAGATAAACACAGACTGACCCAAAAAGTCATTATATTGGTTATCTCTGTCTAGTGGAATTACTTATGATATTCTACATTGCTCTAGTTTTCTTCGCTAGTAAGTGTTTTTTTGCACTAAGTCGGCATTATTTTTAAAAACAAAATGCTATCTTCAAAATTAGTGTGATGTTTTTAGGGCTAGATAGGACATTGAAAGTCATCCAACTCTCCTCATTAGTTTACAGATGAAGATATAAGGGCTAAGACACTAAGACACAGTTATTTCTCCTAATTGTGTAAATGTTAAAATAAGTGACTTACACCTTCAGCACCCCCATCCTCCAAGCTGTATGATCTAACTGAAAATACCATCACTTATTTTTGATGCGATAAGAGTCATTTTCATCATAGTGCCCCAAAGTAAAATGTTTCAGGATTTTCCTGGACCACCTCCAGGAGGTGAATATAGTGTCTGGACAAAGAAGACAACTTCTCCAACCTGCACAATGGAGATTAGAAATTTTGGAAACCCTGACTTGCTGGCAGTTTGACCTCAGGCAAATCAGATAAGAGTATTATCATCCACTTGACAGCTTCCTGAGCAGATAGAGATGAGTATGTGAAAAAGCTAAAGCAAAGAGTACTATTGGTAATAATTTAAGTCATCCATAGTGAAGCCTACTTGAGAGACAAAAGCCAGCAGGATGCTATAACTTAGAAGTTAACTCTTGGATTTTGAAGTAATGCTACCTGGGTTCAAAAACTGGCTTCTTATTTGTCTGGTAAAGAGGGGCAATTTACCTAGAATTTCATTTTCTTCTAACACACTCACAACTGAGAATTGTAATAGTGATTACCATGAGAATTACATGGAGTAACTCAGTAAAGCCTTTCAATGATATCTGGTATGCTCACAGGGTTAGCTGTTGTTAGAAATGTCTTCTTTTTTTTTTTTTAAATGATCTTATTTAATATTTTTAGAGAGAGAGGAGAAAGGAGAGGCAGAGAGGGAGAGAGACATCAATGTATGGTTGCCTTTCACCTGCCTCCAGCTATGGACCTGGCTGGAGACCTGGCCTGAAACCTGGTTATGTGCCCTGGCTGGGAATGTAACCAGCGACCTTTGGGTTTGCAGGCCAGCACCTTATCCACTGTGCCACCAGCCAGGGCAGAAATGTCTTCCTGTTAGCCTGCTGACTATATTGAATTAAAGATTACAATAGGGAAACCCACTTCTGGGCCTTTTAAAGCATTTGGTGGGGAATGTCAATAATCAGCATCTAATTTTACAGGCTCACACTAATAACCTCCAGGGTAGAGGAGAATTAGCTCATTCATGCCCCTTCCTGTAGGCAGCTTTTTGTACTCCAGGTGGGAAGGTCTTTGCAAGGAATTGGGTCACCCTCAATGAGCAACAGCCACGCGTGCCTGGATGGAGAGGCAGGTTATTTAAGCCATGAAAAAGCGACACCTTTTCAAACAGGTCAGAAAATCAAACAACTGATTCTAAGCTCTTAATTTTCAAACATTTCCCCTTTTTAAAAGAGGACCAGGAATGGGAGTAGGATGAATGCCTTTTCTTACTAGTATCAGTCCCTCCTAAACTCTAACTCATTAGCAAGTTTGTGAATGTAATGTTATTTGATGTGGAATTAGGAAGTCTGTGTGCTAATTTCAGTTTCCAACTTTAGCTGAAGCAAGACTGAATTTCAGATGAAATTTCTAAATTCTCATGAGGCAAGGCACATTGGAAAGTGCACTAAGGGCAGATCAATTAAACTGTACTGACTAAGTATATCAACTAACGTCATGAAAATATTGCCTTCATAGGGAGAATGTTTAGGGCAGTGAAATCACTCTGTATGATACAATAATGCATACACATCATTGTATATCTGTCTAGACTGACAGAATGCCCCACACTAATAGTGAGTGAACCCTGATGTAAACTATGAAGTCTGTGTGAGAAGGATATGTCAATGCAGGCTCCTTGGTTCTAATGAACCACAATGGTGGGGGATATTGATAATGGGGAAGGCATGTCTTTGTGGGGGCAGGTGTTAGAGAGAAATTCTCTGTACCTCCATGTCAGTTTTGCCATGAATTAAAACTGCTCTACAAAATAAAGTCTATTAAATAATAGAAAAAAATTTTTTTCAAAGGCAGCAATCTGGAGCATAGAAGCACTCAATATATAGTGAACTAATTGATGACTCTTTTGACCAGAACATCCTACCATTAAGTCACTTAGGGAAGAGTTGTGAAAAACAATTAAAAAAAATTTTTTTTGCAGTTAAAAACCTGGGTCCTCCCTTTCATTGGAGTGATGTTAGACATGTTTATTTACATTTCTGAGCCCATTTTCTCATTTATAAAATAGAAAATATGTTGTCATCTACATACTGGTTTTGTTGTGAAGATAGAATTAAGCAATATAAGTGAAAGTACTCTACAAGCTATAAAGTGCTAAGCGAAAGCCAGCACTGATTTTGGTCCAGATTGGTATGATGTGCCTCAAACGATCTCTTTATCAGGTATATTCACTATAAGACTTGTCATTATATCTCAAAATCCACCCCCCACCCCCCAAAAATGAGGTGGGGGTAGGGGACAAGGGAGGGGAGAACTGACCGTTTTTCTTCTCTTATCCGTAGATTAATGAATGTGTATAAGTTTTCATTAAAGTTAGTCCTTAAAAACATACCATTTATTGTCATCTGGGTGTGGTTGCATTGTAAGATGCCACTGCTCTGAGAGTGGCAGGCGGTGGCACTAGGCCAAATCTGCTGTGGGCGTGGAGACAGCCAGCAGAATAAAGTATCACTCCACCCTGTTGTCCTGTCGCCTAATTAACTGGTGCGCTCTGAAAACAACTCCTGGGAGTTAATGTAATCTCACCTTAGAGCTGTGATGCAATGGGAAAATGGCAGCCTACCTATGGCGGAAATGCAGACTATCCTCTGATTTCTGGGAAGGAAGGTGAATGGAGAGAACTGGGCTTCTCTGGGAAGTGCACCTTTGATGCCCGCCCACTTAACCTACATTTGTGAGCTCAGCAAAAGTGTCTGCACAACCAAACCTGCTTAGCCCCAGGCCTCCTCTCCAGAGAGGGAAAAGTGATTAGCATCTTCAGGCAAAATCGATTTCTTGGTCAGGGTACACTTTTCCTTCCATTTCTCATGAAATTAAGCACAGAGGGTAGGTATGGGGGTGAGCTTCTCTGGGAAGGGGGTGGCATGTTACAGACAATTTGAAAGAATCAATAATAAAACTCCTGGAACTAATAAGCAATGGAACATGGAATTAAAATGAAAAACACAATACTGCTTACATTAACACCCACAAAAAATGAAATATTTAGGTGTATATATACAAAATATGTACACAATCTATATGAGAAAAGCTACAAAAGACTATGATGAATGAAATCTCAGAACTAAGTAAAAAGATGTATCATGTCCATGGATAGAAAAACTCAATATTATCAAGTTGTGGGTTTTCCCAACTTGATCTATAGATTCAATGTGATCCCAATCCAAATCCCAGTCAGTTATTTTGTGGATATCAACAAAGCGATTCTGAAGTTTATGTTAAGAGGCAAATAATCCAGAATAGCCAATATAGGGTGAAGAGGTAAAACCAACTCAGAGGAGTGATGTCACCTGATTTCAAGATTTACAGTAATCAAGATAAGGTGGTACTGGCAAAAGAAGAGACAATAGCTCAATGGAGCAGAATAGAAATCTCAGATATAGACCTACATATAGTCAAAAGATCTTTGACAAAGGAGTACAGGCAATACAGAGGAACAAAGATAGTCTTTTAAATAAATGGCATTGCAACAACTGAAACAACTGAACAAGCACAAGCAATAATAATAACAACAACAACAGTAATAATAATTTAGACATAGACTTGACTCACTTCACAAAATCACAAAGATTAACTCAAAATGGATCACAGACTTAAAGGTAAAATGCAAAACTACAAAGCCTTAGAAGATAACATAGGAGAAAAACTAGATGGCTTTGGGTACTGTGATGACTTTTTAGGTACAACACAAAAGGCAAGATAGATGACATAACTGGTAATCTGGAGTTCGTTAAAATTCAAAACCTTTGCTCCACAAAAAGCAATGTCAAGAGAGTAAGAAGACAAGACACAGACTGGGAGAAACACTTGCAAAAGTTATCTGATAAAGAACAAAGAACTCTTAAAAGTCAATAATCAGAAAAATCCATGATTTAAAAAGAACTTAAGGGCCAAATACCTTAATAGACACCTCACCAAAGAATATACATACACAGATGGCAGATAAGCATATGAAAAGATGCAGCACATCATACTTCACCTGGAAAATACAAATGAAAACAACAACGAAATACCATTACATTCCTGAAGAATGGACAAAACCCAGAACACTGACAGCACCGAATGCTGGGGAGGGCATGGAGCAACAGAACTCTCATTCATTGCTGGTGGGAATGAAAATGGTACAGCCACTTTGGAAAACAGTTTGGCAGTGTTTTCCCACTGCCAGCACTGCCAAAACTAATCTTACCATATAATGCGGCAACATCCTTCTTTGAGATTTACCCAAAGGAAATGAAAACTTATGTCCACGTAAAAACCTGCACAGAGAATGTTGGTAGCAGCTTTATTCATAATTGTCAAAACTTGGGGATAACAAAGATGCCATTCAGGAGGTGAACAGACAAATAAACTGTGGTCATCCAGACAACGGACCATTATTTGGTGTAAAAAGAAATGAGCTATGGAGTCATAAATAGATATGGAAGAACCTTAAGTGCACATTTCTAAATGAAAGAAGCCAATCTGAAAAGATTAGGTACTATAGAGTCCCAATTACATGCTGTTCTGAAATGACAAACCTATGAAGACAGTCAAAAGATTGGTGGTTGCCCGGGAATAGGGGATGAGATTACGGACAGATAATTAAGAGCACAGACGATTTTTAGGGCAGTGAAAATACTTTGCGTAATGCCACAATGATGGATATGTGTTACTAACCATTTGTCCAAGCTCATAAGAGGTGCAACACAAAGAGGGAACCATAATGTAAACTATGGAATTTGGGTGATTATTATGTAGGTTCATCAATTGTAACAAATGTACTACGCTGGTGGAAGATGCCAAAAATGGGAAAGGCTCTGTGTGTGGTTGTTGGCAAAGGGGCATGTGAGAAATCTTTCTGCTCTGAACCTAAAACTTCTCTAAAAATAAAGTCTTAATTTTAAAAGTATTAAAATTAATCATATCTTGTGATTTCCACCCATAAAAGTCTTCCCATGACTCCTCTTAGCTACAGAATCCAGAGTCTTACTCTGCTTTTCAAAGTCCACATAATACGGTTATGGTTTAGCTATTGGAATATATGGAAATCAGTGTGAGTCCTTTGGCGTTGATGATGTCCTGGCTTATAAATGTATTCTTCTTCCTCCATTATAGAAAGAGGAAGGATTTTAAAGCCAAACAAACTGAATTTGAATTCAGGCTCTGCCACTTCATACCTCTGGGATCTTACAGATTTCACTTAACGTAGGTTCTTCTCCTAGATTTGTGAGTGGCTGACTCTTATACAGGACTCAAATTAAATATTCTTTTTTCAAACAGATCTTTTTTAACAACCAAATCTAGAGCAGACCCTACCTCTATTGCATCCCCAGTGCCAGTCATTTTCATGACATGATGTATATTTTCTTTGAAGACCAATCATTATTTGGAATTCTCTTGTTATTAATCAGTTACTTCTTTATTCTTGGTCTTCTCCTTTAGAATATGAGCTCCATAAAGCAGAGACCTCTTCTGAGAATGAACTCTGGGTTTCTTCTCAGATTTTATTTGATGACAACGTATTTCATGATTATTATTGTTATTATCACTATTATTATTATTATTATTGTCTGACTTAAAATTTTCCACTTGATTTTTCCCTGTTTCAGAGCAAAAGTAAGAGTATCCCTTTCCATAGATTTTATAAACCATAAATATAACAACTTCCACTTATTTATATACTTCCATTTAAAAAGTGATACACTCACTAATTTGGATTTCTATTTTTTTCTCAAATCTTTTAATAATATCACATTTCCAAACTGCCTTTTAATGAATTATATTTATTTAAGTTATCATTTAAAATCTGTGTCAGTCATTTAACTGACCTTATTCTCATTTAAATATCCTCAACAACCTAAAGAGGTAGGTACAGTATCATTACGCCAATTTGTGAATAAGAGCTAGCATTTCTTGACTTATTATTCCATAAGAACTCTATTAAAAGTGTTCTTATGTTAACCAATCTCCATAACAACAACCCATTTTACAGCTCAGAAAGCGAAAGAACAGAGAGAGAACCTAACTTGTCTGATATTTTACAGATGTTGTTCATAGCAATGTTGGGACTCAAAATCAATTCATCTGACCCAGCCATTTTCTTAATTTGTACATTGTATTGCTTTCACATATGAGGACATTTTTTTTTTTTTTGAAGAGTTGGAGGAATTGAGAGTAAATGGCACAACAAGGCTTGCATGAAGAACATATACTTTAAATCATTAACTATTTTGTTTATACCAAAGGGGTTTAGTTACCGTAGTCAGATAATGAAATGTTTTATGACTAATGAAGTTGTTAAAACCCATTACCCATCCCACAGACCACTGCGTGTTCTTCTCATTGAACTACCCCACTCCATTCACTGTTGAGTTTCCCTTTACACGGGACTGATGTAAAATTCAGCAGCTGTTCATTACTCACTGATTCTGCCCACTGTTGTCCCAGCAAATGTGAATGAACAGGACTGGTGGAGAAAGGGAGCGTCAGTGACAAATTGTAGTCGCAGGACCACAGGATGACACACTGCTGGAGGGAGCAACAGCAGAAACACCTATGCTTGATAAAGCACCACAAGTATTCCAGGCACTCTGAGCACTTTTCATGCATCACCCCCTTTGGCTCTTCTTAACAGCCTTGTGGGTGGCTATCATTACTTCACTTTCCAGGTCAGACTTGGAGAGTTTAAGATTGACTTGCTCAAAATCACACAGTTAGAAGATTTGAATATAAGTTTTCCTAGCACTACACATTTGGATTCCTAAACAAAATTAGGAGGATGCTTTTCACTAATCCTAGTTTAAGGCTGTTTATCAATGGCTTTTTAAATTGTAATATAGGCAACTTGATTTAGTAGTTCACACAAGAAGAATGTTACCCTTGACAGGCCTCAGATGTCAGTGAGGGCATCCTGAGATGAAACACAGGTTCTCCCTCACAAAGCACAGGTGCATACCATTGTTCCCGGCCCAGACAGGCAACGTCAATGCTCTTCCTGGATTGCACATTCAAAGCTGTCATTCCCAATATTGTTATGGTATCATGGCAACTAACACAGGTCATAATTCCTGAATTTTAATTCTTGCAAATCAGTGGAAAGAGTGTCTCATTTACTGTCACAACTCAAAAGCCCTCTAGAGTTCATCTAGCCCAACCCCTTCCATTGCCTAGATTGAGAAACTGAAGTTAAAACATAAGGTAGCAACTTAGATACATCTCATAGATGTCTGTGGAGTAAAAAAAGCCAGGCACAAAAGACTTATATGGTCACCATGTAGTGTTTTAATACAAATAAATACATAAAGTGAATTAAACCTATTAAAAAGAAAAAAGAGACCACATAACTGCCTCTATTTTAAGATGCCTGTCAGAATCTTGTCTTAAGTTGACTAACACCTATTTTGTGGTACATTCAGAATTACATTTAGGATTGAAGATGTAGAAAACTACTCTGTGGAACAGAAAATTTACTCAAGATCCTGGAATAAAACAAAAGGTAGGTTTGGATTTTACATTTCATGCTGTATCATTTTAGAAATAACTGGCATTATATAAATATATTTCTATAGTACTAATTATATAACTAGTACCATAGAGAGAGAAAGAATGTAGAAAGAGTATTATGTTTGAAGCCAGAATAGGTAATACTAATGTATTCATCAAACTATTCATGTATGATATGCATTCCTTATTGAATGCAAGTTATAAATTAAAATATTTAAATAACCCAAATAATGAACATATTATACAAAACTCAATCACCTAGGAAAAAAACTAAATAATACATGGGTCAAATAAGAAGTTCACACACACAAAAAAAAGTAGAAAATATAAGAACTGAGTAAGAAAAAATTTCCTGCTTAGAAATTAAAGTAAGGAGGAAAGAAAATTATAGCCTTGAACAACTAGCAATAGGGATATAAAGTACAGTGTAGGAAATGGAGTAGCCAAAGAACTTACATGCATGACCATGGACATAAACAATGCAGGGGAATTGCCTGAGGGGACAGGGGTTGCTGAGTCGGGGAAAGGATAGGGGGAAATATTGAGACAACTGTAAATAGCATAATAAATAAAATATAATTTTAAAAAGATAAGGCAATGAACTAAGCTTTGATCCCAAGAAAATGGAAAATGAATAGAAAATAAATTCTAAGGACACTGAAAGAATTAATAAAGAGCAGAAATAAATGAAATAGAAAACAAATCCACAGTAAAAGAATGCAGCAAAATCAGACATGGTTTCTTTGGAAAGTTTAATTAAATAGATAATCCCTAATAAAAGTGATCAAGAAAAAAAAGATAAAATGCCACAAATCATCAATATCAGAAATCACAAGATATTTTATGAAAGGCAAATATGTATAATGAAGAATGATATATTACCAAATTTACAATTTTATGAAATAAAATTCTTATGAAAACATAATCTTTGAAATGCAACAGGGGGATAAGTAAAAAAAGAAGAAAAATTAAATTGTCTGACAATTTTTAAGGAAAATAGAATCTGTTATTGGGTAAGGTCCACAAAGAAATAAGAAATGATCCCTAACTCTGTTTAAGAAGCCAGTGTATCATTAATCCAAAACTGACAAAAACACTGCAAGGAAAGAAAATTAGAAATCAATCTCTTACATAAACACAGATAGAAAAACCCTTAACATATTAAGAGTGTGTGTATGTATAGGGGGAGAGAAGAAGAGAGATGAAGAGATTGAAGTACCTCAAAACTAAGTGGATTTTCTCCAAGTATGCAAGGGTTGTGTAATATTCAAAAAACAAATCAATATTATTGTAATTTTAACAAAGAAAGGAAATAAAGCCATGTGATCAGATAACAACAGAAATAGCCTTTGACAAAATGCAATACATGTTAAAAAAACAATCAGCAAATTAGAATCTCATAAAGAACATGAGAAGGAAAATGAAGTACCATTATTCTCAATAGTGAAATTTTAAAACTTTCACTTACAGTAGAAAATGAAGTAAAGATTTCTTTACTAATATTTGTGTTCATCACTGTAATACTGGTTGCCCTAGTCAATGTAACAAGGTAAGAAAAGGAAATAAGAGATGTAAGAATTATAAAAATAAAACTCTACTTATTCATAGATGATCAAATTACATGCACAAAAATCCAAAAGAATTTATAAATAATATATCAGAATAAACTTGTGGATTTAGCAAGATTGCTGTACACAAAGGTCATTAGGAAATCAATTGTCACTCTGTAAACCAGCAATAAACAAACAAAAAATTAAATATGATGTAATTTACAATAGCATCAGAAACATTAAAATTTTAGATAGACAATAAAAAGTGTGTGAAACCTTCACATTGAAAACTATGGAACATATTTAAAAAAAAAAAGGCATACTGAAATAAATGGAGAAATACATGTTCATGGGTAAAAATAATCAATATTATAAAAATTTCAAATCTCCCAAATTTAATATATGACTTCTATTCAGTAGAATCAAAATTCTAGCAAGACAATTTGCAGAAAAGGTGTAGCTGAATTTATATAACATGAAATTGCAAAGGGCCAAGAAAAGTTGGGGCAAACTTGAGTAAGAACAAAGCTAGCAGACTAACAGGACCAAATACAAAGACCTATGTTAAAACTAAAATAATTAAGACAGCATACTGTTGATATAAGTATAGACAAAATGACCATGGGAACAAAATGAAATCCAGAAATAGAGCCAAATATAAACAATCAACTGCTTTATGAAAAAGGCAACACTGAACAGTAATGCTATATTGGAAAAGTTCAAGTCTTTTCAAAAAAGGTTGTTGAATCAGATATGAAAGCAGAAATGAACACACACACACACACACACACACACACACATACCCTTACACATACACATTTCATATCACAGACAAAAATCAATTTAAAATTGAAGGTTAAAGTGTGAAAGGTAAAGCAATAAAGCTTTTAAGAAGACATAGGAACTTTCCTTCTTGACATTAAAGTTAAATTTTTAAAAATTACTAACTAACCATACATTTTATTTTAAAGGTCAAGCTTTTTCTTTTTTTCTTTTTTTTTTAAAGATTTTATTTATTATTTCCAGAGAGAAAGGAAGGGAGAAAGGCAGAGAGGGAGAGAAACATCAGTGTATGGTTGCCTTTCACCTGTCTCTAGCCATGGACCTGACTGGAGACCTGGCTTGCAACCTGGTTATGTGCCCTGGCTGGGGAATCGCACCAGTGACTTTTGGGTTTGCAGGCCAGAGCCTTATCCATGGTGCTACCAGCCAGGGTCTTAAGTAGCCATATTTTTAAAAGATAAAAGTAAGTGTGTAAAATTAAAAAACTTCAGATCACTAAAACATCTTTAGTTGCGTGGGAAAGGCAACTGACAGGGTGTCAAGATATTTGCAATGCATTTATTCAACAACTCATATACAAATTTATAAATCAATAAGAAGAAATACAGGCAACACAATTTTAAAATATTCTTGAACATGTGTCATGAAAGAAGATATTGAGATGACCAATAAACATGTGAAGGTATACTATAATTAGCCACAAGAAAAATGTAAGGTAAAATCACAATGAGTTAAATTCCACACTGCCAGATTTTCCAAAATAAATAAGACAGAAAAATGTAGTGGTGATGGGCATATGGAACAATCAGAATTCTTAAACACTGTGAATGTAAATGAATATAAACACTATAAAAAATTATTTGGTAGCATCTGAATACATACCCTTTGACACAATAATTCCACTCTTGATTACCAACAGAAATGCATACGCATGTCACTGAAATGTACCAGAATGTGTACCAGGACATTATTGCTCATATCCAAAACATGGAAACTACTCAAGAGTCCATTAGCTGTAGAAGGCATCTGGTATGTTCCCACAATGAAATGCTAATATTGCAATGAAATTAAACAACCTACAAATATAAGCACCAATTTAGAAGTCATAAATATGACACTGAATAAAAGATGAAACATAAAAGTGAAATACTGTATAATTTCACTTACATAAAATTCATCAAAAGGCAAAACTACTCTATGACATTATGAATCAAGACAGTGGTCACCCTTGATAAAGGCAGTTACTGGAAGAGAGTATAAAGAAATACTGGTTAAACAAGGATAGTTGGTTTGCGGAACCTAATTAAAAGTTTATTATATGCATATTGTATGTATTTAATAGAACAATAAAAATGTTAAAAAGTCAACATTAGTGATGATAAATAGATTCTAACTTTGGATGGGGGATCAGTGACTTGATATAAAGGCTACTAGGATAACTGTTATGGTGGTTGATTGAATCAAAAGTTTAATTTTTTCTTTTAGAGCATAATAATTTTTTTTAATCTAAAATATAAAAATAAAAATGGAAAGTGGAGAAATATAAAACATTGTTAACAAGTTGGACTTAAAATCAAATTAAGAAAATAATAAAATAATGGACACTACCTATAATTACTGCAGTTTATGTGAATGAAACATAATGTTCCAATTCTTAAACTTCAGTTTCTAAATGTCACCCTTCCTACTTCAGTAATTTCTATCATCAAAGTCGTGATGGGCTTTATCAGATCTATGTGTTTAAAGGTACGATTGCTATAGGATTATCATAGAAACCTCAATTGTCCAAACTTCTAATTGATTCTAGGCTCAACATGAATCACAAGCGTCTACCCCAAAAGGTCTACGTGACCGTGGGACTATTCATAGTAGCACATCACGGGAACAAAGGAGGTGATAGCTATATTGTGCTCCAGTCTATTGACCAGAATGCATCTAAAGTGCTGCACTGAACTGTAGAGTTGTAGAGTTTTAGAGCTTTAGAGTTTTGGTTAATGAAATAAGCCAAATTTAGAGGAAGGTTATTTCTACAAAAAGAGCCTGAAAAATATGTCAGGAGAAACAACAGGAGAAAAGTGGCATTGCACTCAGGAAGAGTTCCTGAAAGTACTAAAAGGTTGTCTAGGGAAAGTGGGTCCTGATTTCTTCAGTGTACATGGCTACATAAGGTGAACTGAGACCCATGGGTAAAAATGATGAGGAGACCAATGTTAGCTCATTACAAGGAAAAGCAAATAATCCAAGATGAACCAACCTACTTCAAAAGGTAATACACTGCCTATCTCTGGAAGGATATTGAGGATGGGATATTAGCAAGAAATGGAAAATTGCAATTGATGATACCTGAAATCTTCTTCTTCAAACTTGAATACTCCATAGTTCTTTAAAAGGATGAAGCCAATGGGGATGAGATTTGACTCAGAAGACCTCAGTTCTCATACTGGTCTTTTTTACTTACTAGGAGCAATAACTTTGGATAAGTCATGTAGCTTCTCTCATCAGTCAGCCAATTGAGAATAATCCCAGCTTTCTCACGTTGGAGTGAAAAGTGTGCTTCAGGATGCATTTGAAAACAACCATACATACCTAGGTTTATTACTGCTCTTATTTCTTGAGGAATTCTACTTGTATCAGGAAGCAGACAGAAGATAACAGAAGGTATATTTAGAGCTTTCAAAAGTATGTGAGTGGGAAGGACACAGCTGGGACTCTCAGGTGGAATGTGGGTGGGAATTTTCTGAGATACAATCTGAAGGAAGGAAGAACTTAACAAACTCAGTAGGTAGAAGGGAAGCTCAATTGAGATATTACCAAAAAGTAGAGAAGGGAATCTGAAAACTCTTGAACCTACTGGCCCACTGCCTGACATACACACATCCAACTTGGCCATTTGTAACAGAAGAATCAGTTAAACAACTGATGCCAGCACATTAAGTAACCATAAAGGTAAATGGAAGACTTTTTTTAAAAAGTGATATCAGTAAGCCAATGTAATAGGGAATGAGTTACTCAACATGGTCAAGATTTCTGAATGATTGAGAATCTACCCTTTATAGGCTTATGCATGTCTGGGGATAAATATTCTAAACATACACATTTTTCTTTCTTGAAAAAAAAAAAAAAAGTCCATATAATTTCATCTGTCTTTGACAAGTGTATAACCTCTGAATTTTATTAAGGTATGAGGGGTTGTTTGCCCTGCACTGTTTTATCCCTCAATTTATGTGTTCTTTAGATGATCCTATAAGATTTCTTAGAAGCCTACACAATATAGCCACACCCTAGCCCTCCTTGTTAAATGGAATTCCTCCAGTCTCACATGCAAAATTTAAAAGTCCCCTTTCTGTTCAGATCACCTTCTTTCTATCTTTCCCACCTTTTAACTTTTCTACTCAAGTTGCCCCTCACATTTACCACACACAAGTTCTCTTCGTTTCTTCCTCTGGCTAAATATTCCTATTCAGCTTTGCTCTCTCTTTGTCCCAACCTAAATCCAATGCTCAAATATCAAGTACTAACTTATCTTCACTACTGCATAATCTTGAACTTCCCACATTCCCCTTTGCAAAATTCCAAATTGAATTGATAATTTTTAAATAGCTAATGCTTAATAATTTTCAATAAAATTGTGGAAGAGAGCTAAATTAGATTTGGTGAAGGATAAATGAATGAGAGGCAAAGATGCGGAAGCTATAAGTAGACACCACCCTTTATTTTCTTTTTTAATTTTTACTGAATTTATTTGGGTGACATTAGTTAATAAAATTATATTGGTTTCAAGTGTACATTTCTATACTACATCACCTGTATATTGTATTATGTGTTCACCACTCAAAGCCAAGTCTTTTACTACCACTTATCCCCTCTTTACCCTTTTCTGACCCTCTGCCCCATACACACTGCCCTTTAAAGGAGCTTGGCAAGATGAAAGGAAGGGACAAATTTGGGGAGGTTGTTAGAAGGGAAAGATAAGAGATGTCCGTGGGTGAAAGGACAAACATCCTGATGTGGTGACACTACTGTAAGGAAATTCAATAAGGCAATGCATTGAAGATGTGGGAGTACATGGGATACAGAGGCCGAGTGGGAGATCAGACATGGAGAACTGTAGTCATCTTTCTCCTGAGGCAAAAATGGAAAAAGGATAAGTCAGCTGAAGTTGTAGACATATTTTGAGGTGGAAAGAAACAATAGCAAATTGCAATCAATGGTCCTTTTTTATGGCATTAAGCAGAGTAATGTTAACTTCCACTCAATAAATATTCATTTGCACCTGATTTTTGTCAGGCACTCTGCTGGGGCATTCTCAGTGAATGTGCAAAGTAGACAGAACTGAAACACAAGTTAAATGGGCTCAGGTGATAGAAAGAATACATGGAACTATTGGGATTCAAAATACACATGGCTGAATCCAAGCCTAGTTTCTTAAATATAAGTTATGCCCCACTTGAAAAGAGCTGACCTTCCTCCACCCAAATCTGGCCCTCACCTACTATAGTCTATCCCTATTACCACCATTCCCCTAATCGATGATGCCACAAACCTAGGAATAGGCCTTGAGTTTTATGCTTCTCTCAACTGTCACATGCAATTGATCATCTCTTCTTGAAGATCCACCTTCTGATCATCACAAACCAATATGACATTTTCTCTGCCTCCACTATCATCATTGGGCCAGGCAGGAAAGTTTTCTCACTTAAGTAATTATAGTACTTTTACTCCTAACTCATAACCCCCTTTCAGTTTATTCTTTATACACAGCAAGATGGCCTTAATAATAATAAATGTATATATAGAATACATCCACTATGTCAAGCACTGTTTTAGTGCTTTACACATATTAATTTCATCTTCACAATGACTCTATGGGCTTAGAGAGGTAAAGTAGATTGCTTAAGGCCAAAGACCTAAATAAAATCAGGTCTTGTGTTTTCTTTCTTAGCAGCTGTCCAACAGATTTGTGTTTCATTTATAATGAAATGCAAATTATTTACTGTGGCCAATGGCCTGTATAATCTTATCTTCACCTAGCTCCTCATCTCCCTAATGTGTGTTCTCATGGTTCACTTGGCTCTAGTTACATTACCATTCTCTGTTTCTCGGCTATCGTAAACTCTTTCCTAACTCAGGGATTTTATTCCTGTTGGTTTCTTTGCCTGGACAGTTCTTCTTCTACCTGATGCTCCCCAGAATTTATTTCTTACCTTAACCTGCATGTTCTAAATCAAATGTCACTCTTTTCCCTGAAAAATTTGTTTTCTATCAAAGCACCACTTGAATTTCCTTCATGACATTTGTCATATCTGTAGCTATTTTGTTTATTATTTACCTGTCTGCTGCTAACCTTCCAATGCATTATAAATTCTACAAGGTCCAGGAACCATGCCTTTCTGGTCAACATTGGAGTTTCATTCTCTTGTACTGTCTTGGAGTATTTGTCTACATTATCCTCCAACTCGCTGATCCGGTCCTCTGCTTCCTCTAGCCTATTGTTGATTCCTTCAACTGTATTCTTCAATTCAGAAATTGTATTCTTCATTTCCTCCTGGCACTTATTGATAGTTTCTATGTCCTTTTTGATGCTGCTGTAGCTCTCAGTAAGTTCCCTGTAACTTCCTTGGAGTTGTTTATAGTTTTATTTGAGCTGGCTAAGCTCATTAAGCTTCTCTATCATCATTTTTTTGAATTCCTTATCTGATATTGCATGTGCCTCTGCTTCATTTGGTGGTCTTTCTGGGGATTCTTCCTTTCCTTCCTTTCCTTTTGGCGATGGACTGATGCTTTTTATTTTGGGTGTCTGTTGTTGCTTGCTTTTTGTTTTTTTTTTTGTTTTTTCCTTGGATTAATCTGCTTTGCTTCCTTGCCTTAGTTGAGTACCCTTCTGTGTTAGGAGATTTGTGGAGTTCAAAGTTGCAGTCTCCCAGATTTTCTCCACTTGTTGTTCTTGGTGTGGCCTTTATTTGGGCTGTCTGGTTGTATTCTGGGTTGGTTGTGTATGTTGCTCCTTTCCTTCCAGTCAAGATACTCCTTCTATCCTTTCTCACAGAAATGAGGAGAGGGAGAATCAGAAAGCCTCACGTATGAGTGAACAGTGTAAGCCTATGTATATAGTTGCTGCATCTGCCTCCCTGTTCACCCTTAGTGGTCCCTGATTGGTCCAGGTGGAGCCAGGACCTGTGGACTTTTAGCAGGAAAAAAAGAAAAAAGAAAAAAAAAAGATAATAATAATAAGAAGAAAGGGTTTAGGTGGCTGTTCATCCTTAATGATCCCTGATTGGTCCAGGTGGAGCCAGGACCTATGGGGCTTATAGTAGAGAGAAAAAAAATTTTTTTTTTTAAATAAAAAAGAAAAACTAACAAGAAAAAGAAAAAATAATATTAATAAAGAAAGGGTTTACTGTCAGAATGGCAATCATCAGCAAATCAACAAACAACAAGTGTTGGCAAGGATGTGGGGCAAAGGGAACCCTCATACACTGTTGGTGGGAATGCAGGCTGGTGCAGCCACTGTGGAAAACAGTATGGGGTTTCCTTACAAAACTAAAAATGGAACTGCCTTTTGATCCAGCAATTCCACTACTTGGACTATACCCAAAGAATCCTGAAACACCAATTCATAAGAACCTATGCACACCTATGTTCATAGCAGCACTATTTACAATAGCCAAGTGCTAGAAACAGCCAAAGTGCCCATCAGTGGATGATTGGATCAAAAAACTTTGGCACATTTACACAATGGAATTCTATATAGCAGAAAGAAAGAAGGAACTTGTACCCTTTGCAACAACATGGATGGAACTGGAGAATATTATGCTTAGTGAAATAAGCCAGTCAGTGAAGGACAAATATCATATGATCTCACCCATTACGGGACAATAATGAGCAAAACTAACAACAAGCAAAACAGAACCAAGTATAGGAATACAAGGAATAGGCCTTCAGTGGTCAGGGGGAATGGGGTTGGGGGGAGGGGGGAGGCAGAGGCAGGGAAGGGGAGCAGCTTAGATAAGAACCTAGTATAAAGGATCCATGGACATGGACAACAGGTGGGATTGACTTTGGGGGGAATGGGTGGGTGGGGAGGGGGACAGAGGGGAGCAAAAAGGGGATGGATGTAATACAACAACAATAAAATTTAAAAAAAAAAAAAAAAAAGGAAAGGGTTTAGGTGGCTATTCACCCTTTATGATCTCTTATTGGTTCAGGTGGAGCCAGGACCTGTGGGCTGAGTGTAGGTAGGCTGGGCCTTCAGTAGCCTGGCTGGGTTTTAGGACTGCCCGTGTTCTGAGGCCCGCAGGGTGTCCCCTCCAGCTCCTGGCGGAGGTTCCTGCCTGTGATGGGCCCCTGGAACCCCTGCAGGGCAGCCGGCAACCTCGCTGGTTCCTGTGACGACTGGCCCCACCCCTGAAGCTCCCGGAGGAGGCAGCCCCTGTTCGCCAACAGTGCCTGGGATCTGCCAACACTGCCCAGCTCCCCCAGGCGAAAGCCAATCCTCCAAGCCGACCAGCTCTCGAGGAGTCCTTTACTCAGCCTCTGTGATGCGCCCTTCCCAGCTCGTCTGTGGCCTTTGACCCCGGCAATGGGCGGGTCAGTTACCCCCCCCCCCCACTAGTTCCCGGCAGGCAGTTCGGAGTTTCCATGGGAGCCTGGGGGCCTGTGTGGGTGCGCAGGGCTGGGCGCGCAGGGCTGGGCCTCTCGCCTCGCAGGGGCTTCAAGCTGCTGTTTCCCCAGTGTCCCAGCAGCACTGTTTTCAGCCCTCTCGCCGCCCTGGCCGGTGCACTTCCCCGCTCCCCCGCTCCGGCTTCCCTCAGGACTCTTCTCCTCCGCCTCTAGCCCTGTGAGGAGCTTCGTCTCCCTGTTCCCGGAGCGAGTCTCTCACACAGTCCCTCCCCTGCAGGAGTTCAATTCCACGTTCCCTACGGCGTTCGCCCTCGCTGCCCACACTTCACTGCTCAGACTTCTAGTCGCCAGGAAGCCTGGAGCTGCTTTAGTTAAACGCGCCCCTCTGGGCAGAGCCGCCACTGCCCAGAGCCGACCTCGGCCTGCCAGCCGGTAAGTCCGGAACCCCCTCACCTGCTCTCCTGCAGGTCTCCGCTGCCTCTGGGCTGTGCTCCCCTGAGTCCAGATGCCAACTGCTCCAATTCTTAGGGTCCTGAAGACGTCTCGCGCTCCCTATCCTGTCCTCTAGCTGCTCTGATACTCTAGAACGCCATCAGCACTGCTCTCTACTCTGTCGCCATCTTTGATCCCGAGTTTCATACTTACTACAGTTCCTGGGATAAGGGATATGCATAGTAATAATTGTTTTATCACTTATTTGATAATTCACATTTTAAAAATCTACATTAGTCCTAGCTATGTTCTGAGTTTTTGAAATACCAAAATAATCAATGTTATTTGTGAGAATATATAGTCTTACATAGAAGCAGGCAAACAAATCATTATAAAACCAAAAAGGCAATTATGAGAACAAGTCAGTCTTTTCAGAGGATACAAGGAAGGTGTCAATATATTTGATAATATGCTACTTCTTAAGATAAGTGATATATACATGAGTCTTCATTACATTTTTTTTTTCAATGTAAACTTGGTCTATGTATATATTCTTAGTATTACTGTTACCATAATTAATACCAGACATATCATCAAGGTATATAAATATCAAACCACTATGTTGTACACTACAAACTAATATAATATAGTATGTCAACTCCACTTGAATGCAAGTTAAAATTTTAAAATATATCATAAATGTTTAAATTTATAACATATTGTTTTATATAATAATAATAATAATATTTCTGGTTTATATTTTAGTTCTTGCCATTCTTTTTTTTTTTTTAATGGTCTTGCTTTTCAACTGGTTGGAATCTTACTCTTTTAAAAATACTGTGGAATTTCAGAGGGGGAAATAAATTCAGGCTGGGTAACCAAGGAAGACCACAAAGTGGAAATGACATTTGAACTAGGCTTTAAGTTTTGAGACATAGAAATGAGGTAAAAAAAAAAAAAAAAAAAAAAAAGAGGAGGGGTCATTTTGAGCAGGAAAAACAGCCAAAACATGGACAATTCACATTTAAGGGTCCCAGCGCTGCTGAAGAGAGGAGTAACAGCAAAAAGAGGATAGACTGAGAATTTAGATCAATAAAGAGAGCCATGGAAGGTTTGCACTATACATACACATATACACATGCACACACGCACACATATGTGTGTGTGTGAGCACACATACACATACAATGTTCTGAATAAAAGAACCATGAAAGCAGAACAAAAGATAGCTAGAAATGGAGAGAAGGCTGTAGTGAAAGATACAAGAATTGGGATAAGAAAGTAGCTTAACCACACTAATTAGGCTCCTTTTTAGATCTCCCTGGTCTTTGGTATCATTAAATTATTAAATATGGGTTAGTTACCAAAACCCAAAGCTGTAACATTAACTTGGGACAAAACATGTTCACTTACTAATAACATGAGAAAAGTATGGGGATTTTAAAGGCATTATTTCTAAATTTCTTAAAATTAAGTACCCTCTCTTAAGAAATTAACCACAACATTCTTCCATTAGCTAAAGTTATTCTCTGAAGTGAAATCAGTCCGAAATGCATTAACTCAGGTCCACAAGAGGCCAACTTGGTGATGAAGTTATATTATTGAATACCTTTTTTGCTGGAAGAAGCAAGTTCAACTTCTCAAGATGCTTTAACAACTTTCTAGCAGTTCTTGTTTGATTTTGAAGCAGGCCACCGAGTTGGAAGGGTCGAAGTCATTCAAAGCTGGAAAGGATGTTGGAGATGAACAAGTTTAACCTTTTCATTTTACTGATGAAGACACTGAAGCCTAGAGAGGGGATGTGGCGCTTAGCAAGGTCACAGGACAAGCTACCTCATTCATTCATTAAGGTAAAGATTTATTGAACTCTCATTTGTACTAAGTACTGGGTTGGTATCTAAGGCAGGAATAAATTTTAGGTGTCCAGACTCCCACCTTTGGGCTCTTGCGTTACAATATGTACAGCAAAATAATTCACCAGGGACAAATTTCAGTTTGTATTTCTATAACTAAGGTTCATGGTCTGCCAGTATTGGAATCTGGGGCCCTAACTAGCTAGACCTACTAAATCAGAATCTCTTAGAGAAGGGTTATAGAAATTGTATTTTGACAAGTTCCCCCTAGATAATTCTCATTAATATGAAATTTCAAAAGCACAGTCCTATGGGAATGGAAAAGAAAAAGTAAGGATTTATACTTTTAACTGAATTTAGAGAGGCAAACTACCAGTTAATGTATTCCCAGAAGTAGAAAAGAAATCTCATGTAGATTTATATCTCAGAATCTTACCAGCTGATTAACCTTTTACCTAGAAGTGTATTTCACCATTCATAAGCACTCTGGCATATAATATCTCATTTGATCAAAACAAAACACTGAGATAATTGGAAATATTACCTTCTGCTTTTTCCTATGAGGAGGATATAGGCCCAGAAGGTTAAATGACTTGCATGAAGTTACACACCTAAGAGGCAAGGTCAAAATTCCATTTTTTTTTTTTTTTTAAAAAAAAAGATTTTATTTAATTTTAGAGAGAGGGGAAGGGAGGGAGAGAGGGAGAGAAGCATCAATGTGTGGTTGCTTCTCACACTCCCCCAAATGGGAGTTGGGCATATGCCTTGACTAGGAATCGAACCAGTGACCCTTTGGTTTGCAGGCCAGCACTCAATCCACTGAGCCCCACCATCCAGGGGCTTTTTACTGCATAACAGCTTCTGCATCTGTCAAATAAAGAAATTGTACTTGATGAAGCTTAAAAATTTTTTTAAAGATTTTTATTGTTTTTAGAGAGAGGGGAAGGGAGAGAGGCAGAGAGGGAAAGAGTCATCAATGTATGGTTACCTTTCACCTGCCTCCAGCTAAGGACCTGACTGGAGACCTGGCTTGCAACCTGGTTATATACCCTGGCTGGGAATGGAATCAGCGACCTTTGGGTTCACAGGCCAGCACCTTATCCACTGTGCCACCAGCCAGAGCACTTTTTTTTTTTTTTATGATGTGTGAAAAATGGGACATGGGCTTGTCAGTGCTTATTTATATGGTTTAACCTGAGTCAAAGTCAATGATATCTGTAGGGAAGCAGAGGGTAAACAAAGGTCAAACAAACATCCCTTAGCAGACAGGGACACTGAAGCTGCCTTAGAGAAGCCAATCACATGATAATCCAATCTTCAACACCCCAGGAGCTTACTCCCAGGCCTGCTGTTCACTTAGGCAAATCCTTCTCCTAGCAGATGCTTCCTTGCAGGTGTGAGCATGAAGTCACAGGTCTACTTCAAATGTTGCCAACTGTTCTTTCTCCTGGGAAGAAACTTGTCCACATTCCTTCTGCTAACGCTAATACTGCCTTACATCACTTAGCACTTTGTAGTTTTTAAAAGGTCTTCAAAGACTTTTCATCAAATCCCTGCTAGTTTTGGATTGCTATATTCTATTATTAGCTGCCAAGGCTGTTGCTGGGCTTTTCATTTAGATCCAGCCCAGCCTATGCTCCAGGACTCCTCATGAGATCAACATAAATAACTTGATTTCTCTAGCCCCTCAAAGTGTTTCCCTTATCTCCCCACAATCCCAGAACATTAGGTGGAGTCCAGCACCTTGCTAATAGAATTCTCTGGTGCTGTCACTTGACTGGATGACAAGGCATATCCTCTCAACTTCCTGCCATAAGCTAAGCCTCCTCCATGACCACCCCCCACCGCCCCTCACAATTTAACACTAAACTCCCTAATGCTAAGAGCTCAATGGTAACAGCGATACAGTTTACTATATCCAGGAGATTATTAAGGGATTTACATGTATTATCTCACAATAGGACTATAGAAAAATATGACTTGCATGTTACTGATAAGTGAACTGAACACTAAATACTTGTTTCAAGTTCCACAGCTAATAAGGAGAAAGGAAGATTTGAAATCAGGTCTAGTAAACTTTAAAAGCCATGCTCTTAACTACTCAGCTAGACAGTTTACCTTAATCATCACCTGCCGTTCACCATGACCTCCTAATCAGTAATGAACTATGTTGGCTGGCCTAAAATTCCTAACTGTGCCATCTGGAGCCGAGTCTGCCCACCACTACCCCATTCAAGTGGGTGGACTGAGTTCTAGGTCCCAGCTTCTCCCAGGCTCTAAACCGTACCAAACATAATGAGGCTCCTCTTAGAATTATATGACGTGTCACCTATTTGACCCTCTCAAATGCTCTGTGAAATTGACACTGTATGGATTATAAATCCCACTGTCTAGTTGAGGGTGGCCGAGACACAATTTACCTTGAATAATATGGTTTAATATATTGCAACTAGCTAGTTGCAAAACCATGACAAGACCCAGGTCTCTGGCTCAAACACCAAAGTCCTACACATTACAATCCCCTCAAATCCATTTAGGTTAGGCAAGGGGTACGGAAAGCAATATGCACAGAGTCTGATTCATCCCAGTGTTGAAGTGCATTGCAATTTAATTCTGTAGGATTGCTTGAGGGCAAAATGTTAGCACCTCTTCACCCTAGCTCACCATCTCCATTAACCTATAAGCTGGGATGACATTGCACACAGTGGATGAAGCAATCACATTCAATGACCCCAAGCTTATAACCCAGTAGATTTGAATGAAGTTATAATTAATGGAGGGAGAGGAGCAAGGAATGAGGTAACAGTGAAATAAGACTCCATGGGTGGATCTGGACATAAATCAGAAAAGATTTTGTTAATGGGATTGAAAGTTCCCTGTAGTAAAATAAACTTTCCTCCAATGGTAGCTTAGGGTTCCCCAACTAGTTTTGGCTGAGCCATGTCAACATCAGACATGTCTCCAGAGAAACAGGAACAATCAACACCATTGAAAAGGACTCAATATATACGAAGGTTTCTAATTCTATCACTTTGTATTAAAAGAAAATTGTAAGGGGACAAGAAAGCTCCAAAAGCCACTCATGCTTTGCCCTTCCTTGGAGACACAATCACCTGCATTCAGCTCCTCAGAACCTTTGAGTAGGAAGGAACTCCAGGGTCATCTCTTGTAACTCCCTCATGTTACAGATGATGCAATTGATGCATAGAAAGAATGAGTGACCTGCCCACTGTCACACAGTGAATCACTGTCAAAGCTGGGGCATCAGTACCTGGTGTAGTGCTACTGTAATGGTCTCTCCTCTCAGAAATTATGTAATTTAAGTTCTTATTTTTTTAAATTTTATTTTATCAGCATGGCATGAAACCTCATTACATCTGAGCCAGAAGTGTTGAAAGCAAGATACTAGGATGATTGTTGTGTTTTTTAGTACTGAGAACATTTTGAGGGGGAAGGGGAGAGGGGAGAGTGAAAAAATGATACAGCTCTTTGGCTATAGTAATAATATTTCTATTTCATTTTTATTTTCTTTAGAATATAAAATGAGGAATGAATGAATCCACCACTTGATCAAATGTAGGGTTAATTCTTGAATTAAAAGTGAGTTAGATTAAATCATTTTAAGATCTCTGGAAACATTTGAAATTTTGACCCTGGATAGAGAGTGGGATGAACCCTGGACTCTGAGTTCAGAAATATCAGCTGAAATTCCAACTCAAACCCTGATGACCTTAGATGAATCAGTCTTTCTGAACTTCAGTTTCTTTACTCGCATGAAAAGACTAATAATCCCTATCTACACCTCAGGCTTATGAGGAGAATATGAGACAGTGTCCTTAATAACTTATATTCTCTATTATTAGTATTATTAACAGTCTATAATTACAAAAATTACAGGTACTATATTGTACATAGGAACATGTACATACATATGTATGAATGCCTGCCTACATGTATGTGTATATATATTCATATATATATTCTGATTTAGCTCTCTGTGCCTAATTTGATTTAACTGTACCCTCTTATCATACCAACACTCCTCCAGTACCAGACCTCCCCTAATTTTATTTCCCATGGAGCCTTCCCCTTCCCCTTCCTCTTGTACACATTTGCCAAGGTTCACACACCCGACATTCCAGCCATTGCACCTCCCAGGCCTGTGGGTGGTAAGGCTTAGTATTCTATTATTCAGTAGCCTGTTTTGTGATTTAAATTTCAAGTTATCTTAAAAAATAAGCATTCCTTTTGTTTATTTGTCCCAGACATGCCAGATTTTCTGTAGGAAAATGTTATCTTCATGTTTCCCTTGCAGCATTCAAATACCAATCCTAGACATAACCCCTGTGAACTAGAAGTCTTTGAATTGAGGTTGAGGTAAATACTGAGTCTATCATTTATAGGGGAGGCAGGAAAAATCAGCTATAACCCTCTGAACATGTACAATGTCTAGCACAAGCTAGGAGCTCAAGATTTGATGAAGTGACATTTCTATACTGAAGTACTGGCATTGGCAGTACACAGGAAAACTGGTAAACTATGAAAAGAGGAAAATTCCTCAAATGCCCACCTGGAAAGCTGTGGCAAAGAACCAATCTGGAGTGGGGGGTCGGGGGAGTTAGGGTGTGTACTGAATGAATAACTCATTAGTGTTAGCAACAAAATCCCCTCTTCCCTGTGGAATGTGCTTTTTAATTTATAAAGCCCTTCCATTTGCGGCGTCTCGTTTCATCCTCACAACAACACTGCTTGGGAGATAAAGTCAATGATGTACAAACTGGCATCTAAAGTTTGAGAAGATTAGTATTTCCCCTGGCGTTATCTGGAGTAGCCTAGGTTGATAGTTTTGAACTTTTTCTGAAACTTGTTTTACTTCCCAGAACTATCAATCAGTTGTTTCGTTACTCTTTGACCTTCTCAGAGAACCCCATTTTAAAATCACGCAATCATTTTTAGGATTCCACAAGCCGGAAGTTCTGTCTTTATTTGTGCTGTGTAGCTGTGTAGCAGCAATACTTATGGTGCTCATGGGCCCCTTGGCAGTGGGCAAAACCTCAGGCCCTTCTCACTTACGTCCCTTCACAGGGAACCACTATGTTTACATTCTGCAAAGTGGCCTAGTTCAGAGGAGCCTGTCTCAATGACAAGGACTTACTCGGAAAGGGATTCGTTATTACCAAAACAGGAAGTCCAGAGGTGGAGCAGGTTTCTAGACGGCGTGACTCACCAGTACAGTTTGCATTCTGCTCAGGCAGGGGGCCAGAGGGCAGCCCTCTCTGGCATTGGGCCACAGGAGGAAAGGATCATCTCTCCTTCAGGCCTCTTGGGAGGACAGAGAAACCTGTTCGCGGAGCCTTGGCAGACACTCCATTGGCTGCCATATGGCTCAGGTCACTCTGAGCTAATCCCTGGCTGGGGGATAATGTATGCATCACATCAGCCAGGCCCAGTGGGTCAGTCACGTCCGCTTCTCTAGAAGCAAAGGGCTTTGGGAGGATATGGACAGAGAACAAAGTCAGCCTTTTGCTAGGAGGATGGTAGAGGCCTGCGTACAGAAACACTATACCTACTGGAGGCTCACACATGGGCACAGCTGCAGTGTGGGAAGAGGACCCACATGAAAGAATTTGCAGTGCAAGCCCTAAGATTAGACTATAGAATCTTTATAAACATATTTGAAATTGAAGCCAATATCTGACATTTTAGAGTGACAATACAATAAACACATGTCCATGGTTTTTAACTTGAATGACAGCAAATGATCATTTGTAAAAGAATGCAAGAATTATAGTAACAGCATATTATTTTCAGTAATCTATTCAACTATCATTGAGCAAGTGCTACATGCTGGATAGTATTCTAAGCCTGAGTAGGCCAACATAAATTCCTTAATGTATGTGTGTTAGGGGGGTAGAAACAGATAAGCAAATTATTGTAATGCAACATTTTTCTTCCTATTTTACACTAAGTAGAATAGGAGGATGGTCTCACAGACCAGGTTAAAGCTAAGGATATAGAATATATATATATCTTTTATGTATATATTCATATATAAGGTAGGTATATATATATAATATATATTATAATATATAATATATTTTATATATAATAAACTTCATGCACACTTCCATCTTAGTAGCAGTAGAATGGAGAATCTTTATTGTCTCTCTGCAAAGAATATTCTGATCATTTAAAGATGAAATCCAAAGTTTAGACAGTAAAATGTTAATAATAATAAATATGACCCCTTGATTAAGTACTTCAGCACTTTACAATTACAATTTTTTTAATCCTCAGAAAGACCTTAAGGTAGGTATTATTATTACTGGTAGTAGTATTAGTATTATTACAATTTTACAGATGAGGAAATTGAAACTCAGGAGATTAAACAATTTGCTGGGGAGGGGGACAGAGGGGAGCAAAAAGGGGATGGATGTAATACAACAACAATAAAATTTAAAAAAAAACAATTTGCCCCAGGTATAGAACCAAAACCTGCACTTTTAATGATTCAACTAGTTCTTTTTTTTTCTTTCAAAATGTGGTTCATGCTCTATCTACATCAAAATCGCCTGAGATGCTTGTTAAAAATGCACACTCTTGCCCTGGCTGGTGTGGCTCAGTTCGTTGGGCATCGTAGGGCAAAGCAATAGGTTGCCATTTTGATTCTCAGTTGCAGGTTTGGTCCCTGGTCAGGTTGTGTGCAAGAGGCAACCAGTCAATGTTTCTCTCTCACATTGATGTTTTTCTCCCTCACTTCCTCCTTCCCTTCCCCTCTCTCTAAAGAAAATTAATAAAATCTTTTTTTTAAATGGTAAGCTTCATCCAGACTCACTAAATCAATATCTCTGAGATGATGCCAAGAATTGCACATTTTATAGTGCGTTTTGCCTACTGCCTATTAACACATTGCTAAGCTACTCTGCCTTCTGACATTTAAGACACCATTATGAGGAAAAGATGAAACTTTTACTAATAAGCACGCATAAACAAAGACCTTCTGGAGGTTGTCCCAGGAAGATCCACCAACAAGAAAGAATAAGGCCTATGTTTTATGCAATAATCCCCAAATTACACCATGGGAGGAGTTTCTGCCAACATCTGAGAATTTTGGAGCGTTTCCCCCTCCTTCCTGACTCCAACTTGCTGTATGATTTTTAAGGGCTCGCTTTTTATCCCTGGCATCATGCTTGTTAGCTTCTGGTGTGCTGGCCCCTCCTTCAGGAGGATGATCCTCTAGTATCTACTCAGAAAAGCAACTTTCCCAGAATCTACAGTTCAACCAAATGCTCTGAGAATTTCAAGCTCTGAACAAAGAAACATTCATCCAGGCATAGCATAATACCATTTCTCATTTCTCTATTTCAATGCTCTTGAAAACATTGTCTTACTATTATTTTATACCACCCTTACATTCTTTTGGGAGTAAAACTAAATGTAAATAAATGTCTCTCCTAATTTCTTCCCGAGGGTCCCCAAAAGTAGCAGGCTCAATAAAGTTTCCCCCAAATTATGTAAAGCGATAGAGGTAGAAGGGGTTTTTATAGTTGAGAAAACCAGCCAGCAATTCACAGCAGTAGGACCCAAAGGCACATTCCTGTGTCACTCAGTTATATGCAATGAACACCTGGAGCAGGGCAGTGTTTCTCAAAGTTTGGAAACCCTGATAGTTTACAAGATTTCATTGGTTTTAGGTGATGTCGAATCACGTAATAGAAGAATAATCCCCTTATCAATTAAATTTTTTTTTTTTTTTTTTTCACTTCAAAGAGAAAGTCTCAGGATGTGTTAATACAGGTTTAGCTCTTCAGTTACTTGATAATCTCCATTATATAAAAAAAAGGGCAGTTTTGTTACTGTGTTTATATCCTCATGATCACCTTCTCTTTGTGGGAAATAATATAAGCCTTCCAAATATGACGGTGGCATGAATTTTTTAAATTAATCAACTCAGAGGAAAATATTAAGTGAAGAATAGTCTGGATGATGTGATAAAAATTCATGAAAATGCTACGGGAATGATTAAAGTGAGGGAAAACTGATAAAAATGGTTCCTATCATAGACTATGGAGTCAAATACACCTGGCTTGTGAGAGTTAGTCAAATGGTTATTGGCAAGCTTTTACCACAGGGCTTGCCAGATAGTGAGTGGCCAACAAATGCTCGTTGCCTCTTTATCAACAGTGGCAGCACCAACATTACTGAGGAATGGTGATATATTTTATTTGCTTGGGACACAAATCATAAAATCTAGGAAATATTTTTAAAAACACTCTAAAGTTTATGCATTCTAACAGTCCCCACACCCTACAACCCGAGGCTTCCATTTCCTCTAAAGGAATTTTTATCCTTTATGGTTTTAACCTTATGGTTTGTGGCCTTTAATAACTTAAAAACATGTTTAAAATGCCTTGTGTAATCTCAAACTGAAATTTAGTACACATTTTAATGATGATATAGGCAATAGTATAAGCAGTATAAACAGTATTCTGATTTTGTCACCAATAGAAATCATGGATATTTTCACATCATATTACGTGAAATATTTAAACTCTTCACTACTTAGAAATGATGGTAAGTTATTAGCATATTGAAGAAGCAGACCTATTGTTGATCATAAATTTGAAATATATTTTTATCTCCTGACTTGTTCATAAAGTCACATTATTGATCACATATAAATTAATGCATAAATGTATATAGTTGTATATTGAAATTTATGAAACCTCATTTATTATGTGAGAATGAAGCAGAAAACCATTTTTATACTATGATCACCTAAATCAAACTAGTAAGCATTTTTAAAAACCTTGACTGAATGAATCTTATCTACACAAATCTATTCTTTACATAGGAAAACATAAGGTGCTATCACTGTGCTATAACTTTTCCTTTGGCTCCTTAGAAAGAGAGCTTAAGACCCAGGAGGGGACATTAAATGACAAACCTCATGGAAAGAGATGAAGGAACTTCTAAGAGTTTCATTTGCAATCCTATTACCCATTTCCTCCAGCTGACCAACATATTCTGGAAGTGGCCACTGACCCTTTTATTTGACTTTCTCCCTCGATGAGCTTCGCTTTGCTAGATCTACTTGTCAAGTAATGGTTATTGTTTAAACTAAAATATCAGACAGAAAGAGCATTTGTATGTTCTTTAAGCAAACGTCTAATTATATAAGTTACTCGCTAGTACATTGAAAAAGATTCAGTACCTTTGTAAGACACCATGAAATAGTATGTCTTTGGAGCAGAGATAGTGTACCAAAATCAGTTTTTAAAAAATTCCTAATCGGGAAGGTGGAGGGGAGAGAACACTCTTCAGTAAAATTAATAGCATGATTTCTTTGTAAACCCCAAACTTAAACCTGGGATCCGTGTTCTCAACTCTGTACATAAAAAAGGTGCAAGAGACCCTGTCTGGAGCCTTGCAGGAGCATGGCCTGCCATCTGCTTGCATACCTTTGGGAGAGTTCCCACCTCCAGTGGTAATCCTACCATCCCAGAGTCCAGGTGGGTTTTTAAAACCATAAACAACCTATTAGACTTGGTGGGTGAAGACACAAGCCACTGTGCTAAATCAAGTTTCCAAGAAGTGTGAACTAATTCTGATACATACCTTACAAAAGTATTTGAGTGATCAGCCAAGGGAAATGTTAACATAGGTGGCAGAATTTCCAAGACATCAATCGGCCAGTAAATAAATGGTGCAAAATTTCATCATGTCTTTCGCTGCCCACAGGCCACTTTCTTATTTACTAAGTCAGAAGTAGTGTTTTTCTGTTGCTCACGTATCACTTGTCTTGCTGAAAAAGCATCAGCTTTCAATCGTTTTAATCAACTCACCTGCTCTGCGAGAAACATACAGCTAATTAAGTGCATCAGTTTTCCATTTGTTTTCTTTTTCAGCAAGTGTTTTTGGCTGTGCAGGATTAGGAGGCAGTTATCTAATTTATGACTTAACAAAGGACCAGAGAAGTCCAATGTGTGGATGGATCTAAGACATTCTTGCTTCCAATATCCTGCCTTCTTTCGTGTGCAGAGCTGGGAAGTGTGGGAATGGTAGACGGACAGAGGAAAAGCAAAAGATGGGACGGGGGAGTGTAAAGAAAGGCTGAAGAAATAATTTTATGTTTAACCAAATGTTTCCATATAACTTCAGAGTTAAGGTTTGAGCTCAGGAAGGTTGGTGTAAGAGATTACGTCTGGCTTTGACCTTGTCCCTCACCCCCATCCTTCCCCTACAGAGCCAGTGCTACAGTTTTCCTAATGGAAGGATGAAGCCATGCCACTTTCAGATTCAGCATCTTTCAGGACCTTTGGGTTCACGTTTGAGCTCAGAGGTCCATCTTGACCTGGCTACTGCTTACTCTGGGTGTGCTAGAGCTGGCTCCAACTGACCTTTTAGAGTCAGTTATTAAATAGGCAAGAATTTTGCAAGTGAGTTGATAAGTTGTTGGTAGCCTGAATTAGGCCATGGTGGGAATAGTGACACCACAGAAATTGGCAAAACTTACAAACAAAGGCTTTTATTTTTTTAAAACAGATTTATCAACAGGCCACTGCTCCATGCCACACATAACCACACCCTCTCTTTTTTCAGCCACCTGACTTTCTTTTTCCCAGGAAGTCATGCTGTTTCTTTGCCTAGAACATCATTTTCCTTCTCTACACCAGGCGCTACTCTTAGGATTCTTTTAAGTCTCAGTTTTTGTGTCAGTCTCTTCCTGACATTCATTGCACTCTAACCTTCATCCCTGAAAGTCTGGGTGAGATGTCCCTCCTAGGTCCTTCCTTCGGACACCATGTTTTACATCTCTTAGGTAGTACTGCAACCACCTATTGCAGGCCAGACTATGACACTTAACTACAAGTGACAACTCATCTTAATGTTTTATTTTAATACCATGTGTCTGATATCTAAGGAAGACTCAATATTTGGTAAATGACTGAGATGAATGACTAGAGTTCAGAAGGTCTCAGGGGATAAAAATCCTCAAATACGACTTCTAACTTATCTATATGCAGAGGTTGGATACCAGAAATTGGGAAAATCATTACTAACTCAGAAAAACACTTAAGAAAAAAGAAAAAGACAAAACCTGGATCCTATGAGAGAGTTTTGTCAGTTCACTTACCATTCTAGCCCAAGGATGACAAATACCTGTTGAAATGACACCACTACCTATCTCCAAGGGCATGAGAAGCTTTCCCACCTGACTCCTGTGCCCTATTCCACTGAGTCCAAAAGACTCCTCCATGCCAGGGCCATTGTCAGCTCAGCTGGCAGCAAATTGAAACTCATTTGACAACCTAAAGGAAGTCATGAGACACACGATTACCATCTTCCTCCCAGAAGCCTTCTGACCTACTTTTAAGTGTCTCACCAACTTGCTCCCTTTGGGTGTCAGGTTTGAAACTGGGAGAAGTCAAGAGGAGAAGGAAGAGGAAGTGAGGAAGCTGCATGGGAGGGGAAATTGAAAAAGAGGTGGTTAGGTAGGGCCACCTATAATCTGCTCTCACATTCCACCTTCTCCACTTGCCTTCCTCCCTTTGGGTGTCTTCTTTCTCTTTATTGCTAAATCTCTCGGCTATTTCTCTTCCACCTGCACATTCCATTCCTAGTTTCTGAATCTTTGTCCAGCCCAGCTGGCACACTGTCCCGCAGCTTCTCAGTTCTCTACTCCTTTGTCTACCTCTCCATCTCCCTTTCTCCCTTTCTCCCTTTCCCCTCTGCAGCCCTCTTCATTTCTCAACTCCTCTTTTTCTCTTACATTTCCTCCTGCCTTTTAGTAGGTTCCATGATCTCTCGCTCCTATTTTTTTTCATCTCTTTTGTCTCATTTTCACCTCTCTCTCTCTCTTTTTTTTCAACTGGAGTCTAGAAAAATCTGGATCACAATTTTCTTCTTTCTCTGGGCTTACTTCCACTTATCTTTCAAGTTTCACTTCTGTACTACTTACTTCCTGACATCTTGCTTCTTCTAACCTTGAGTTTCCAAAAGAACAGAAAGAAACTTCCATGGTGCAAAAGTTTTAAATAATAGACCTTTCAACTAAATTTTGAAATATTGACTCTAAAGACAATAAATAATAAAACATCATATCACATACATATAACCTTGCAAGTAATTTTCCAGCTGCCTTTATAAACTTTGCATATGTTAACCAAATAACTTCAAGTGTAGTTCTTTTCCAATTAAAGTCTAACAGAAATGGCAAAAAAAAAAAAAAAAAAAAAAAATAGTAGTAGTCTTGTCATTTTTCGAAAATTTACTATGCACAATATATTACTCAAGTTCTCAAGTCTTTGTTTTTTCTATCTAATCCTACATTAAATCAGATTTCTACAGCTACTTTATGGGAAATTGTTTTTAAATGCACACAGGCTAATCAGGGCATTTACATTTTTACTGCCTTGATAACACACGCTGAATGCCTACAGGCCTTAGATGCAAATGTTATGCATGACCTGTAGAGGGGCTTCCTGAGTGAATCAATGTCTTTTCTCTCATTAGCTAAGACATGTCAAAAATACAATGGTGTTTCTTGAAAAGTGGATCACAAACATTCTGAGCCAAAGTGCAAGTTAAGTGTCACCACTGGGAAGAGGCAGCCAGGCATGGCCACGGTGTTCTGCAGAGGGTGTGGAAGCTTGGGGCTTACCTTGTTTTTAGCAGGAAGGCATCTGTTTCCTTAAAGTCTGTCATTCCAGCAGCTGACCAAGTGCAAAAACAAGCTTAGAGCTAACAAAACAAAAATTCAGCAAATCTCTTACTGAAATGTAGGAGATGTCCTACAGAGAACTCTCCATCGAAAACTTACTGTCAGCTATAAAAGAGCCATTAGGGAACATGAAGTTCAAATTCACCTCTTCACAAGGAGATAGTTGAGCTATAATTAAGAATAGAAGCTTTAGACATAAACAGGCCTGGGATTAATTATTACTCTGAAACTCACTAACTGTGCCCTAAGCTAATAATAGCACCTGTGTATTGGGCTGGGCTGCTGGGAGCATTAAATAGATGTGGCCCATAAAGTTATGGTAACATAAGAATTGTTTAATCGATAATAAATATGAGTTCCAAAGAAGGAAAGAGAATTTCTTGAAGTTATACACTTGGCTGAGAGCAGGCTTAAGACCAGAGTCCCACCAAATTGATTTTTTTATGCTAATGGTCTTCCAAATACACTGGAACTAGGGTCCATGGGTTAAATACAGCCCACTGTCTGTTTTATTAATAAAGTTTTATTGGAACACAGCTACGCTCATTCTCTTAAATATTGCCTATAGTTGTTTTGGTTTCAAGATGGCAGAGTTGAATAGCTACAGTCTGTAGAGCCAAAAATACTGACTAAAACCCTTCCCAAAAAGGTTTGTTGAACCTTATAACTAGGCCTCGATTCAAGTATAGACCCTTTAGGGAGACTGAGTGAGCTCACTATAATCTTTCCTGTAACTTTGAAAGTCTTACTCAAAAAGGTCAAGTTTTCCTGGTGAAAGCTGACCTTCACAGGTCTTTGTGTTGGTAGTTTTAAAGAAAAACAAAACACAACTTCCATAGAAGGGAGATCATTTGTTTCCTGCAATAAATATACTTCAGATTCAGAAGGGTGTTCCAAATAAAAATCTTTCTTCATCTTAGCCTTCCATTTAAATCTCAAATCTTTGTCCCATTTTGCTTTGCACCAACTTGAGAATTTCTAAACGTATATAACACTGCCAGGCAGGCCCTTTCCCACATGATGCTATTCTGTTTTCATCAGGGTCAAGGACTGCTGGTGCTAATTCTGTCCTCGGCCCTATATTTGCACAGATGAAAGAGCTGATGTCTGGACAGTGTCCTGACCGTGGATTCCATGTGCTTTTCTGCCTTAAAATGAAACTCCTCACTCCAGCCCTCCCCGCCCCCCATGATTTACTTTATGTTGCTTAATTGCTTAGGGTTTCTGGTGGCAAATAAGATCACAGATTAAGAATTTTAAATAAAACATTGCATCCTTTATTAAATTATTTGTTTAACTGCTTTGCTGGAGGAAGAAAAGCATGTACCCTAGCCAGGGATGAGAACTAACCGCCTCATCCTAGTTCTTTAACATATCACGGTTATTGTACACAGTTATCATCTAAATGCTCCCTGGAGGTTGCCTTTTTTGCCAAGAGATGAGAAGAGGCCTTCATGCACCCACAGGAAAAGGAGACCTTATGACACCAAGAAAAAGGAGAGAGAAGTGGACCATGGAACCGTGAGTAGCAACGTCCAAAGAGCTACTTGGAAAGGGTGCAATAACATACATTCGGAAGAAATTGTGAATTTCTCTTGTAAAAAATTATGATCTATAAAAGGGTTACATTATTTTTTAAGGATAGCTTGTGTTAAGACTTTAACTGCCAGCCCTCCATCCCCCCTCCCCCTCCAACATTGACATAAGGCACTGTTTTGTTCTGCAGGGCTGATGGGCTGGTTTCTTTCTCTTTGATTCCCCAGGCTGTAGATAAGCAGGTCAATGTATCACATCTAATACCCATGAGGCTATCAATGTTATAGTGATGTCTTTATAAGAGATCTTTGGAGGAGATGGACAGTGACAAGTGAGGGGGGAAAGTCTGCCCTTGGGGCTAGTAGCTTTGTGGTTTTCCTGATCCAAACCACAGGTGGGGAGGTTATTTGTTTTGTCACCAAACTTTCATTTGCACTAGTGTGTGGCCTGCTACAGAAGCTACAGAGGAATGGATTTTCCCTCTTGGTAAAAATGTTCCAGGTTGCAAGCCAGGTCTCCAGCCAGGTCCATAACTGGAGGCAGGTGAAAGGCAACCATACAGTGATGTCTCTCTCTCCCTCTCTGCCTCCCTCCCTGCCCTTCTTTCTGAAAATAATAAATTAAATCTTTAAATAAGTGCTTTAGCCAATAAAATTGCAGTTTCCCTTTGAAGGAAATAAATTAATTTGCAAATCTTGTTGTTCCATATATAAAAGATTTTAAATTAACCAAATCTTAAAATGTCACTTTTAAATAGCCTCTAAAAATTCATTGATCTCTTTTTAAAACTTAGTTAAATACCGTAAGGCTTTTAAAACTACATTTATAAAATTAATTTTCTTTTCAAGCATTTTAATTGGTTGATTTACCAAATAAATACTTTTTAGTACTAATGAATGTCTTTATATTGAGTAAAATTGACAAACTGACCTATCATATATTGTAATACTGAGACTAACACAAGATCTTAACCTGAAGAGATAAGTGTAAATCAATTACTTGAATAACCATTTCAAATTTATTTAAAATTGTTATTTCAATTAACTAAATTTTACTATAAATATATAACATCACAAATATGCACGGCCCCTTTCTTTGAGATATAATCGACATACTCTAAATGTTCAAAAATATACAAATGCATAACTTTGGGCATATGTTTACATATGTGAAACCACCACCACAATCAATGTAGTGAGTATGTACATTACCTCCAAAGTTTTCTCATATCTCTTTGAAAAGAATTCTCAAAACTCAATAATAGGAATGAAATTTTAAACCAAAATGAAATATTGGCAAAAGATTTAAACAGGATTTTTATAAAAAAAACAAACAAAAACACGTGAAAAGATGCTTGACATCTATAGTAATTAGGGAAATAAAAGGTATGACCACCATTAGATACAATTACATACCTAATAGAAAGGCTATAATGAAAAGGCTGACCATATTGATGTTGGAGAAGATGTGAGGGAAATCTCATACAGAACTGAGATCACTGCAGAGCAGAATATAATTTGGAGAATAATTTAGCAGTTTCTTTAAATAGTTAAGCATATCCCTACTCTTCAATCCAGCCATTTTTCTCCCAGGTATTTGCCCAAAAGAAATGAGGGCAGGCACACCTCATTCTTTGCACTTCACAAATACTGCAATTTTTACAAATTGAAAGTAAGACCCTCCTCCAGCAAAAAGATCATGAATTGCTGAAGGCTTAGATGATGGTTAGCATTTTTTAGCAAGAATGTATTTTAAATTATGGTATGTATATTATTTTAAAAACATAATGCTATTTCACACTTAACCAACTACAATATATTGTAAACATAACTTTTCTATGTCCTGGAAAACCAAAAAATCTGTGTAAATCACTTTATTGTGATATTCACTTCATTGCCATGGTACAGCACTGAACCTGCAATACCTCTGAGGCATGTCTGTATTGTTATATGAACACATGTATTGGAATGCTTAAAGCAGTTTTATTGGAATAGCTAAGTACTGGCATTAACTCAAATGTCCATCAACAGGTAATGGGTAAAGGCAAGTGCTCTAGCTATACAACATAATACATTAACTCAGTAATAAAAACAAATGAACTATACAAACCTGCAAAATTATGGGTGAATCTGAAAATAATCATGTGGAGGGAAAGAAACTAGACAGAAGATTACATAGTGCATGATCTTACGTAAAAGTTAAGAAAATGCAAACTACTATACACAGAAATACCTCAGAGTCATCTTGGTTATCAGATCAGCTGTCAAAGTTTCACATTGCTTGTGTTTAAGGGATCTTTATTTTACTTAATAATGGCCCCAAGGCCATCTGCATAATTTTTAGTTATTGTTCTATTTTATTAGTAGTTATTATTGATAATCTCTTATTAAACTTAATTTGTAAAGTAAACTTTATCATAGGTATATATGTATATAGTATAAATAGAGGTTAGTACTATCCATGATTTTAGGTATCTACTGAGGTTCTTGGAACATAATTCCTGCACTCAGATAAGGGGGTACTGCTGTGTGTGTGGGTATATAATATATATATATATATATATATATATATATATATAATATATATAATTCTTAGATTATAATAACATCCGATTTTTTTTTTAATTAGTTTTCACAGAAGGTTTATGCTTACAATGGACAAATTTTAACTCTAGTCTCACTTTCCAGGGGTGAAATGTTCTTTCTCCTCTGGCAGAGAAACTGCCTTTTCCACTTCTTTCAACAAAAGAATCTGTGCACATGTAAGGAGAAGTGGGTAAACTGAAGAAACAAACACACTTAACTATAGCTGAGTGTAGGGTGTGAAAGAGGAGTGGTAGATGGTGTATAATAGCAAGACTATACATATTTTTGGAAAATCCTGCTGGGTAGGAGTTCTACCAGTAAACTATACTACCTCACTTAATTCGTATTTTCTTATCCTTTGCATCACTTTGTAGTTATCTGCCTGTTCTTAGAAGTTTCACCTCCATCTCTCTGAGGGGTCTTAAAATAGTTCACCATAATCCTCCTTTATCTGTCATATAGGTGAGTGCTACAAAGAGAAGATGGCTTTCTGTTTTCATTTGGCTGTTGGCTTTGGTGTGTTTTCCATTAGTGTTGTTTCATTGTTCAATATGGAAAATCTTCACTTATTGAACAGTACATCCAGGACTTTTAGGGTTGGAGTTTCTTGAGGAAGAACTGTGTGCCTTCCTTTCATGGTGTCCACTGGCTTCAGTCACTGATTGCATCACATCCTTTTCTTTCATTTACTTCAAACATACCTCAGTTTAAAGAAGGTTTGCTCGCTTCAACTTTAGCTTCTTTTTGGAATCCACCATCTGCTCTTCATTGCCAGTAATACCACATTAGTTCACAATCTCATTGTTCTCAAAAACCAAGCCCTTTTCAAGAGTCTCAATACTGATCTCAGTTTCTAGTCTCCTTCTTCCTTCTCATCCCACACAGGGGCATTGGGGTTATCTATCTGGCATGCACATATTACTGTTTCACTCTTCTCTAAGTGAGTAATAGGGAACCACAGAGATCTTTAAGGGAGGGAAAGTTCATGATCATAGTGTTGCATAAGTATTTCTTCAAATTCAGCCCAGCAGACCTTACCAGTCACCTTCCAGTAACTACCCCTCACTACAGCAACCTACACTCTCACATACTAGTCTTTTTCTTTCCCAAGCCATGATAAATTCTTACATGTCTCCTTGTCTTTGTGCTATCACCTATGATTGGAATAGCACCCTTCCCTCTGTTCACTTGAAAAATTTATGCTTAACTACTCCAATGTATTCTCTGACTTTCTGAAGTAGAGATATCTATCCTCTCATGCCCATGAAATGTGTGTGTTTCTCTAATGTGTTATTAGTCATATGACACCTTGTCATAAGTGTGAGTTTTTATAGGGGCATTCTCTACTAGAGCCAGCTTCTCCAAGCCTTCACCATGTGCTTGGCATTTTGATATGTCCAATATATAGAGTGTTATAGATATATATCATAGTACCTTGCCCAGTGGATAGCAAACAATGCATATATGATAAATATCCAATGAATGTAGGATGGAAAATTGAGGTCCATGGCATTAATCAGTTCCCCCCAAAGTATTTGAATCATAAAGAACTTTAGTTATCATGCTAGAAAGCATTGGGTGCATTCTATGGGTAAAGGAGTGGGATTTAAAGTATTTAAGAAGTTTAAACAGAAAAAAATTACCCAAGTTTATTTATTTTTCTTAGAATATTACTTTAGCAACTTTGCCAAATATACGTTAAAAGGGAAGAGTACGTCTGGAGGTCCAGTTGAAAAGAAACAGAGTACTCAGTTTAGTCAAACAATCATAGAAATGGAAGGAATGGAGACAATGGTTATTTAGCATGTACACTTCTTAGGATTCAGTGACTAGTTTGATATAGAGAGTAGTTGGAGCAAGGTAGAAAGGGTTAAGTCCCAGAGTTCTGGTGTGTGAGAGTGAGTACATGAAAATCCATCATCTATGCTAGGAATAAGAAAGGGTATATTCATTAATAATTTTGGATATGCTGAATGAAAGATTTCTGAGGTAGGTCTAGTTAGTAAGTTCAAAAACACCAAAATATTACAGGTGATATACTGGGAACATGAATAAGGAAGTTTTTAGTTCCAAATGAATTAAACATGACGTTAAAAGCATGACACATTTAACTACCTAATACTATATAATAAGTGCTACTCTAACAGAACAAGGTGAAACAGAAACAAAGGGAGGCAACAATAAAATGAAATAAAATCAGAAGAGAACTTCATAATGTAGGTTAAGTTAGAGCTGGATTTTTTTTTTAAATTTTATTGTTGTTGTATTACATTCATCCCCTTTTTGCTCCCCTCTGTCCCCCTCCCCACCCACCCATTCCCCCCAAAGTCAATCCCACCTGTTGTCCATGTCCATGGTTCCTTTATACTAGGTTCTTGTCTAAGCTGCTCCCCTTTCTTGCCTCTGCCTCCCCCTCCCTCCAACTCCTTTCCCCCTGACCACTGAAGGCCTATTCCTTGTATTCATATACTTGGTTCTGTTTTGCTTGTTGTTAGTCTTGCTCATTATTGTCCCGTAATGGGTGAGATCATATGATATTTGTCCTTCACTGACTGGCTTATTTCACTAAGCATAATATAGAGCTGGATTTTGAAGAGTAAATTCATTCTTTCAAGAGACAAAGAGACCTGGACTGGTCCTCATGAGGCTTGCAGTTGCTTTGAGTTAAAGATAGGTCATTAAACAGATTGAATCTAATCAGAATTATAATACAATCTTATGAGCTTTATAGTAGAGAATTTCAATGCTGATTTGGGCAGGAGACATATTTAAAAAAGATTAACCAGGACAAAATATTATAAGGCATACTTTTCTATGACCATTCATATAAAAATTCAGAAAGTAGAGGTCCAAATCTTATATCTAGCATCCATTATTGCAACTAATATGAAGAAATTGTCCCATCCATGGAGACAGCTAGGGACTATAGTAAACTGAAAAACTTACACTCTTAGCAACAGAAATTAATTGGTAGACTTTTGCTAAGCTTCCTTCACTTCTGGTCCAACCCACTAAAATAACAGGCATCTGTGACTCAATCATGTGGTGTTCATAATCCTTTCATTATAATTGCAATAATTATTGGGTGAAAATGATTTTAATAAGCATCATATTCTCAAGAAGATACTCATTGAGCATTTCTTGACTGTAAAGTTGAGGAAAAAAAGTTGTAAGCTAATTTATCATGCCTTATGATAATTTTATATTTGATTTCACTTTTATTTTTTCTGATGGATGATTTCTAATACAAGAGTATTTTATGTTTTAAATCCACCCCTTTTCAGTGTCTCATGGGGATCATTTTGCAAGGGGTACTAAAATGTCTCTCCAACAGGGAAATGATGGCACATTTGAAGTTTGTAGTTCAAATTTGCTAGTAAAATAAGGCCCAATGGGTAATTCAAGTGAAGAAAAAGAATAAAAGGACTACAGGGATAAATGCCTCATTTGTCCTCAGTCTCACTCTTCTTGTGTTAGCTGTCACAAGGGGCTAAGTTAGTGGGCTTTCTGCATGTGCAGCCCCTTAAATCTGTATGTTCTGGTCACATAGCTGCTCTCAGGCTTACATCACCCTGGCTCCTGGCCAGCTGGGATTTTCAGAGAAATACAAGACTAAGTGGTCAGGTGAGCCTTCCTACTTCTTCAACTTTGGCCTTCTCCCTAGTAGAGAATAACATAAAAAGATTCTGAGCCTTCCACTCCAACTCTGCCATGGGTTGGGTCTTCATGGACCTTATGGCAGTGATTTCTGCCTTTGAATTTTAGTTAACTTTTCCATAGAATCAGAAAACTGGACCACATAGCCTCTCATTTTCTTCTACTTCTGAACATCAATAAGTTCATTAAAAGCAGCAGTGCTGCAATAAAAATAAAAATAATCTCGATTCAAATATCACTTCTGCTACTGTACCTTGTGTAACACATCTTTAAAATGGGATAACAATGGCACAAGAGTTATTGTGTTGGTTAAAAGACACAATACATACATAGCTCTTAGCACAGTGGCTGGCATAGGGTAATTGCTCAGTAAATATTATAATTACATGTTCTCCAGGAGCTTGTCCCCAAATGTCAATTCAGGGTTAGCCCTGTTTTCTAAAGCCATCCACAAACCTGACCATAGCTCTACATATTGTATGTGGCCAGAGCCATCTACACATATTATTGCCCTCTTTTTTCCTGCCTCTGGAGCCCTCCTAAATTGTCTGCCCTGCTCTTCACAGGTGTATCAAGTCTCAAAAATCCAAGCTTTTCCTGCTCTACCTAGTTCCACTGGGAGTCCCTAGCCTTGATTCTGATGTAAGTCATTGAAGGAGCCATCAACTGCACTCCTGGTAATGACTCTGATCACAGATTTGCAGCATCTGTCCTGACAAACTGAGCTTTGTACAGAAACTCCTTCTGGCAGCCAAGTGGAATTGTCTACTTTGAACTGAGAGACTGGGTTTTCTCTTCATGTCCCCTGAACCATGGCTTCCCATTCACTCTTTTGCATTTCAGCACCATGCTCATTATCCACCCACTGCTCTCTGATGTTGTGCCATCTACTTTAGCGCACAACATTCTCCGTGCCATGGGAACCTTCCGATTGGCTCCTACAAGTATTCTTAATAGGCCTGGGCTCATTATCCACTAAATTCCCATATTTCTATTGCAAAATCCTTCCAAAAGCTGCTTTCCTCTGAGCAGTTAGATCATTGGCACATATTTCTGCACTGGTATGGGAATAAGTAACTTCAGATTCTTGGCACTTTCCTTGTTGGTCTTCACAAGTAAATCTCCCACCCCACAACATCCAGCCAAGTATAAAATAAATTGTGCTAGACTGTTTATTCCAGAGAAAGTTGACAGTAATTATAATAATCATGCTTAAATTTTGTAGGTAGTATATATGGAGCACTTACTATTTTTCCTATCTGCCAAGCCCTGGGTTAAGTACTTTTCTTGCATTTTTATTCAATTCTCAAAAGAACAATAGGGGATAGCTATTACCTTATACCCATTTTAAGGATGAAGAAATAAAACTGAGGGCTAATGAATTCAAGTCACTTGCCTAAGGTAACATGGCTAGAAAGTGAGTACCAGGATCCCAACTTTGGTCTGTTTGACTTTGAAACCCATGAAGCAAATGGAAAAAAACATCTATGCACATAGCCTAATTCTGATAAAAATGATATTGCTAAGAGCCATAAGAGCAGTATTGATAGAGGTCTGTGGGGCTCTAAAGTACAGAATCCCTTCCTGCTTGAGGGAGGAAAGTGGGAATATGCACCTTTGGTATCTGAGTCCAGCATGGAAGGATGGAGAGAAATCAAAGGACTATGACAGAGAAAGAAGAGCAGGAAGACAGGAAGCCATAGGGCCTCCAGACAACACCTTTTCTTCACTTGAACCCAGCTCACACATAAATAGGTGGTAAAAAAAAAAAAAATCACCTTGGAATATAATGTGGAATGCCTTTAATATTCAGGTAAGGATGTGTTTCTGGGTAAGGTTTTAAGCAAAAAAAAAAAAAAGTCATGCATTATGATGTGTATGTTTTAGAAATAGTCTTCAATTAGTGGACAAATGCTATAGTTTGAAGAAGGAAGACTGTAGGCAGGGGAACCATAGCTAACTAACTTCAACAGTATAAGTAAGAGTTATGTGGATCTAGAGTAGGAAGGAAAATGACAGAGGGACTGAAGAAGAGAGAGCAAAGGTGAAAGATCCTTGCTTGTCTTCAAAAACTTCATAAGCTTCTTGGGAAGATAAGATATATGCAAAACAGTCAAAACCATTTTAAAATTTGGCAGTAAGGGACACAAGAATATAGAAGAAGAATGTATCAACTAAGATTAAAAATTCTGGAGAAGATTTTGAATAGAGGAGGTTATTTGACTCAACCAAGGGACGTTTGGCGATGTCGACATTCCGATTTGGTTGTCACAGCTAGTTAATCCTAGTGGCACCTAAGGGGTAGAGGCTAGGAAAGCTATTAAACATCCTGCAATGCACAGGACAGCTTCCAACACCCTTCTTCAACAAAGAATGGCCCACCCCAAAATGTTCACAGTACTGTGATGAAGAAACTTGCTTTAAAGGATTGCTAGGAACTTTGTAGACATTGGGAAATTTATGTGACCTCTCTGACCCTGCTTTCTCATTGGTAAATGGAGCAAAAAGGTAACAGCATCTCCTTTGTAGAGTTTGTGATGAAAGTACATAAGATGCTGGAGAAGCATTTATCATAGGGTAAGTGCTCATTAAATCTCTATGACTATCATTAGTTTTCTATTTTTACAAAAATGGGGAAATGAGGGGGCAAGAACTGAAGTCATACTGGAAAGCTTCAGCTCATGTGAAGTCACCATCTCTGTGCCACCCAGTCTAAAACATGTAACCCAGCCCTGACCCCTGTGCCAGACTCCCCTCCTGCCCCACTGTAAACTGCCTGCCTTTTTCATTGAATTATCTCACCATTTTCCCAAACCCAACCCATACAAAATGGAATTCATAATCCCCAGGCTAAGTCATTTTCATTGTTTCTGGCAAGGACACATGCCCTGAGTCAATGAGGAAAAAAGAGATAGTCTGTGCTCCTGAGGAAAACTGTCTTTATGATTCCCATCTATGGCTAATGAGGCAAATGCTGTGCAGCACTCACTGGCAGTTCTAGTTCTCTCCTTGACTCAACAATTCAACTGCATAGTTGAGGATGTTACCTGGGATGATCTAATAGGCTCCTTTCAGAACTAACACCCTTATTGAGACTCTCCCCACCCCCAACCCCAGCATATAATGCCAGCAAATAATTTCAGTTCTTTCCTGGAAATGCCACTCCCATTCACCCACATTTTCCCAATTTCAGTGGTAGCTCACTGAAGCAACTGTTCAATATCTTTAAAAGAAAACTTGCAACAGATTCTTAATTGGTCTCCCTGCCTCCAGCCTTTCTCTTCCAATCCATGCTACATGCCACGTGCATCCTCTTCTTACATGTTTCTTCTATGCCACACCCACTCTTTATTCTGCAATGGCTTCCCACTGCATGTCTCATTCACTAAAACTCTTCCACTTGGTATCCAAGGCTCTCTATGATCAGATCCAGTCCCCCTTTCCTGTTCCAGCCCCCATGGCTCCCCTCTATATACTACTTTCTAATCCAGGTATGTGTACCTCATTAACCTTCTAGCATGTCATATTCATTCCTTGTCATGTACCTTACATTGTTATGCCCTCTGGGATGCTTTTATGCATATCCAACCATCCCTCTTGTTCTTTATTAGACAAATATTAATGAAGGGCTAACTCAGACATAGTAACATACAGAATGCTATGGGGAGGGCAAAGAAAAAGCATGTTCTCTGTTCCTACAGAGTTTGCAGTTTAAAGGGAGAAATGGACATTTATCAAGTAGTCACATGAGTAAATTTGAAATGGTAGTTGTGCTGAGTGGTATAGCTAAGAGGCTTGCTGTGCTAGAAGAGAGCAGTGTGAGATTTGACCTAATAGGAGAAGGGGTATCCAACAGAAGTCAGTGGAACTGACATTGGCGTATCAAGTTAACCAGGCCAGGAAGGATAGGAAGTCCTTGGGAGCAAGTACAACAGGCTCAGTGCAAAGGTGGCTTTCTTCTTACATATGGCTATATCAAAAATAAAAACATAATTGTAAACTCACAGTTATGTGGGGTTTGTTTAGTTCACGTGGAAACTTAATGTGTGTTAACTCATTTGACCCTGATGGGTACTCTGGAGTCATTTATAAGAGCCTGTTTGAGAGATTGAGTATACTAGAGTTCAGAGATATTAACTAGCTAGTGCAAGGGACAGAAGCTGGGTACAACTGTGTTCTCTGATCATTGGTGCAGAACTTTCTGCCCAACTACAGTCACTGGCCCTGCTGTTGGCAAAGTCCATTCACCTATGCTCAGCAAGCAGCACAAGTGTGACATGTTTCCCTGAAACCTACTCAGGACTGTCTGAGCCACAATCAAAGATAACTAGGGACAGCAATGGTATCTTACAAATAGGGAAAATATCTGTAACATAAATGACAGCCAAGGGTCACCATAAAAAGAGCTCATAAAATTGATAAGAAAAACAATGAGAATCCAGTGAAAGAATGAATAAAATCCTTAAAAAGGAAAAAAAAAAAGGGCTAACCAAATACAAAACACAATGTCAAACTTTGGTAGTAATCAAAGAAGTACAAATAAAAGGAGCTACTTTTATCCATTAAACTATTTTATTTTACGAGTATTTTGTTATGTCTTTTTCTTCTCACCCAAGGGCATTTTTTCATTGCATCTACAGAGAGAGGAAGGGAGAGGGAGGGAGGGAGAGAGAGAGAAAGAGAGAGAGAGCGAGAGAGCGCATCAATGTGAGAGAGCAACATCAACTGGTTTCCTTCCACACACACCCTAACCAAACCCACAACCTTTCGGTTTACGGGACGATGCTCCAACAAACTGAGCCACATTGGCCAGGGCAAACTAGTGTTTTTTAATATATAATGTTAAAATCTGGCAAACTTGCCACAGAAAAATGATATTAATGTACATTGTTAGTGGGAACATAATAAAAATAGCAATCATATAGAATGTACCATTTTAAGTGCTTTCCACCTACTGTTCTAAGTACTTTCCATACATCAACTCAATTCTATGAAGTACTATTGTTTTTCCTATAGTAGAGTTTGAAAGAGCTGAAGCACACAAAGTTTAATAAGTTTCTCAATCACTAATCAAAGTAACACAACTATCTGAAAACTAGATGCTATACAACAAGAAAATGTAAAGCATCAATATTTGACCTAATACAATAACTTATTGCAAAGTTTTATGGGCAAGTGAACTCAAAACGGTGTTAACATTCAGATTGTTTCTGTTTTCATTTCCACTATTATAAAATGAGTAGTAAAATCAAAGAGTGAAAACTTGGAAATGGTAAGAGAGAAACTAAAATAACTATAGTCTAGCTGTATGACAGAACATTAACATTATTCACTCTCCAAAATAATATGGGTATTACATTTTTGACTGGCATAAGGATATGTTCTGGAATATTACTTTAAAATGTTAAGGGAGAAAATAATACAAAATTGCATATAGTATAATGATTCCAACTTTGTTTTTAAAAAGTACTCAGTAAATATTTGAATGCAGCTGCAAGGAAAGCCAATGCCACCTTTGGCTTGGTGAAAAGAAACAATCATAAATAAGGACATGGTAAATCTTTGAAGGAGTAGCTAAAAAGTTAACAATTTAAGAACAGAGGAATAATCTTATTTTAAAATATGAATAGTGATTTACATTATAACCTATTATTATCTTCATAAAATAGCTCAGAGTTCAGATTGGAGGAACCTCAATTCTGTTGCCTTTCACCTAAATCTCATTAAAATGAATCACATTGGTGAGGCCTTTTCAGTATTGCAGGAACAAAATATAACTAAATCTAACCTGAATGGCTAAGACCCTGTTCTTCAGGTTTGTCCAGACACCTTGACCCACTGGGGTTAGGTCCAACTGACCCTCTGAACCCAGAAGTCAGATTTACATGTCCTGTTGACTCCTTCAAGTGTAAGAGTTTAGTAGAAAAAGCTTCACCCTCTGATCCACCAAAGAAAAACCTGCAACCATTTCCAAACTCTGAGAGTCTTCCGACCCCTCCTGAGCCTATTTGGTCCCCTGAGATTCTAGTTCACTTCCGTAAACTGCATTTCTCTTCTTTTACTCAGAGCCTGAACATAATCCCTGTTCCTTGGAATGATCCTTAGTGGGACTGGATTGTGTTAATGAAACACTAACAGAGCCAAGTTCAGACCTAAGTTCAGATCCTCAGTGGAAACTGGATTGTATTAATGAAACACTAACAGAGCCAAGTTCAGAACCTAACCCCAGAAATCAAGAAAAAGCAGGACCCAAGCTCCCCAATGCCTACCTACCCCTACATTGATTGTAGGCTATGTACATTGACCCATTGACCTTCTGTGCGTGTTTCTACTTCCTCATCTGAAAAATGGGTACAGTTATAATACTTATTTCATCAGAAACATGCCATTAATAGTTTTTAGCACATAGCTGCCAGGAAACGTTAGCTACTGTTATGTCAATAATGAAGAAATGATCACTTGTAGGAGCTAGGCAATTCCCTGTCAAAGCAAGGCCAAAAATTTAACCACTGTGAACTCTTGGCTATTTGTTTTTTACCCATTTTTTCATCCTCAGGACCTGCTGCATAGTGAATGGCGCATAGCTGACACTTGCCAAATGTAGATAAATAAGTGAATAAATGGACCTGACAATACCTTCCAGCTGGCAAGATTTTCGGCAGCCCTGGGGACCAGTGATCTCTCACATACCTGGGCAGGGTGTGGGATTTCTGGGACCAGGTAACCACCTCCAGGACCAGCATCTACCTATACTTTTTCACAAGTGACTGCCTCTTTTCCTAGACCTCTGTCAAACTCTAGACAAAACTAAGATTTCCATTTAAAACTGGCTGCAACTTGTAGCAAACAGTGCCTGAGGTCACTACCTTGGTTGGGGCAAAAGCAGTTGGCACCACTAGAGTCGGAAGTACCAACACATCCTGCCAGACCCTTTTTGGCAGAGGAGCAAACGATTTGCTGCGATCCAAGAAGCCACTCCTTATAAGAGCCATCCAAGAAGTCCTGTAGCTTCTCTGTATAAGGTCAACCTCATTAAACTCTATGAAGCAATAGCTATAGATTCAAGTAATCAAAATTTTAGGTTTGTACAATGAAGGGCAAGGAAGGGATTGTACATGGGTGGAGAAGGCTGCTTCCAAAACTGCCCGCGCAGGCCACCTCCTCCTCCCCTAGTTCTCTTTTCTTCCATCTGTTTCTTAAGAAATCAAATAGCACAGAATGGTCTTATTATGCCTAGACTGGAAATCCCAGAAACTGGGTTTCCATGCTCTGATTCCTAGAAGACAAGCGAGGTCACCCTTTAGCATTCCTAGTGGCCTGTTGTGCCATATGTTTGTTTGTACCATGAAAACAGAGGATTTTATGGGTGCAGGTATTTTTAAAAAGCAGTCTGGGCCATTGGTTTTTATTTGCTAGCCTCTAGGCAGCTAATTGAAAATTCAAATGCCTAGATCCAAAACCCAGATATTCCAATTCAGTGGGGCTTAGTTCAGACTGAGGTTTCTCTTTTTCCTTCTTCCCTTCCTCTCTTCTTCTTTTTTCTTTCTTTTCTCTTCCCTTTCCTTTCTTGCTTGCTTTCTTCCTTCTCCTTCCTTCTCTCCCTCCTTCCCATCCATCCTTCTCCTTCTCCTTCTCCTTCTCCTTCTTCTTTTTCTTCTTCTTCTTTTTAAAAACTAACTTCCCAAAAGATTCTGATGCTCAGTCTAGGCTGAATGTCACAAAAATCTTCCACATTCTTCTTATCTCCTAACACTTGAATCCTCTCCATAATATTTATAACAAATCATCATCAGCAAATCCACATGTGAGAACTACTAATAATGGGAAGTCTGACTTCTAGAATAAAATCGTCTTTGTAGACAGTTCTGTAACTCATAATTTTATCCTTTTATTCTAGTTTTAATCCCTGTGGGACCATGAAAACTTAACATAATCCCCATTTTACATCCCAAGTTTCTTTATTTGACATGGCTCTTTGGAGGAGGGTTAAAGGGTTATTTATAATTAAGTCTTTCCCAAATTATGTTTTGGAGGACAGTGCTGTTAGGATGTCTTCTACACGAAAGGTGGTCTGTTATCAAGGAAGTTTGCTGCCTATTAAAACCATGGGCTGTGTTTAGTGCTATAGCACGGGCACAGTTTACAAACAGAGGCAAGATGGTGGTCTCTCACATACACACTGGAAGGGATTTTTCCACAATGGATAAGAGAATTTGACTTTATATAGCTGAACTATCACCTCTGGTCCCTCCAGTATGAACATTTGTATTAAAAGGATCTAGTAATTCCTTCTTGCTCACAATGACCTAGTCACATTTGAAACATCTTAGAAAAGCAAGGAGAAGTGAGCATCCTGTGTGCAATCCATCCCCAGTCAGTAAAGGTCAACCCTAGGTCACGCCCAGTCAGTAAGGTTTGTCAATTAATGAGTCATCATTTTGAGGGAAGGGCTGAGTCTGCCTACTCCCAATATAATTCACTTAGTTCTCATCAATGGCAACAGAAGATTTCACCCTTCACTTACTAAAAAGCTCAGCAGATTTCAGATGAAAGAAAATCAGAATCCAGGAGTTCCACACCCACGTTTTCCCTTGTGCTGGGGAATCTGACCTAATTTTGTTTCATCCATTGTAGAAACCTTTGATAGCCTTGGAGAAATTGTTTAAAAATGTATATATGATATGTCAACTTGTTTCATGAACTTCTTCAATTTTTCCATAAATTATGCTAGTCCTATAGCAACCACTTACATATTTTACATAGTTCTAATAGAAGTATACCTATAATTTTACACACTGTATTCCCCTTATGCTGTACACATTCTTCGTATTTTAATGCTATTCCTATATACCATATAATATATGTCCAAGGACTTCATTCTGAGTGCCTTGTAGGATAAATTAAATAACTTAAAGTTCCTTCAGGCCCTGGCTGGTGGCACAGTGGATAAGGCTCCAGCCTGCAAACCCAAAGGTTGCTGGTTCAATTCCCCAGCCAGGGTACAATAAGCAGATTGCAAGCCAGGCCCATAACTGGAAGCAGCTGAAAGGCAACCACAAATTGATGTCACTCTCACTCTCTGCCTCTCTCCCTTCCCCTCTCTCTAAAAATAATAAATAAAATCTTAAAATAAAAAAGTTCCTTCAAATGCTTGCTATGATACAATGTTAAAAAATATTTTTATATAGAAAGATTTCTCCTTGTCTTCATGTTTTTAGTGTGGATTTTTATGAGTGATATTATTGGCCAAAAACATAAATAATGTAAAACACATTAATCTTTTATAATCCTATACCAATTCATAATGATATCAAGAAGTATTAGAATTAGAAAAAAATGTTTTAGGATACATATTTCATTACAAACTTACCAATATTGTATATTTTTCTTTTATATTCTTCTATATCCACAATACTTCTACAAAACTTTTAGAGAGGAAGCCTGTATCCAAGAGTTGTTTTCAAATATCACAAAAGATATCTATACATAGAGATATCCTCAAATCTTTAAAAACATTCTTCAAAGACCATGAAAAACTTGTATGATTTTAATTACACCTTATGATAGGCAGAATTCTAAGAAGGTCACCAAGATTCCCACCACATGTAGCATGTGCCCTGTGAGTGCTTTTGAGTGTGGCAGATCTTACAAACATGAGAGCAAACCACCAAGATTAGGCTGTGTTATATGGCAAAGCAAAGAGATTGTGCAGATATAATTAAAGTCTCTGATCTGTTCACCTACGTGAATTAAAAGGGAGCTAACCCTAGATGGGTCTGACCAAATCAGGTGAGCCCTGCAAAGAGGGTGCAGACAAATGTCAAAGATGGAAGGTCAGAAAGATTTGAAGCAGTAGCATACACACTCCTACCATATTTTGAAGAGGGCAAGGTTGCCTCTAAAAGTTGAGGACCTCAGTTTAAGAGAAGAAAGGAACCAAATTCTACCACTGCCTCAGATGAGACATAAGCATCAACTGACATCATGAGTTCAGCCTAGCAAGACTGCACACGAGACCTATGGGCCCCATGTCTGGATGTCTGGACTCCTGCCTCCCAGGAACTATGAGATAATAGATGTGTGTTATTACAAGGCAAGAAGTTGGTAATAACTCATTGTTCAATGATAGAAAACTAATACAGTTATAACATAATAATGGTAAAAATCTTAAAAACTATGGGTCCCTTCCCAGCCAGGGCACACGTAACAAGGTTGCAAGCCAGGTCTTCAGCCAGCTCTGTAGCTGGAGGCAGGTGAAAGGCAACCATACATTGATGTCTCTCTCTCTGTGCCTCTCTTCCTTCCTCTCTCTCTAAAAATAATAAATAAAATCTTAAAAAGAAAACTATGGTGATAAAAAGTATCAATATTAGAGAAAACAAACGAAAGTATTCATTGAAAATGAGAAGAGTCAGTTAGTAATCATTCCAAATTAATGTAATGTTTTAGAGAAGTTTAAGTCATAACAACCAATAAAAATAATACAGTCAAAGGTAGGGTTTTATTCTTCACATTAAACAAGAAAAAAAATGTAGCAATAAAAATGGTCTTTTTCCTCCAAAAAAGTAATTAAATATTTTAGATAAGTATAAATAGGTCATTTGATTCCAGTTTTTAAAATTATATTAGAAAAATAGAATAGAAAAAGGATTTCTCTCCTAACAACTTCAAGTATAAAATCAAATAGAACAGAGTCTATGCACTAATAAACAAACAATAAATATAAATAAATCCAAGAAAGCGTACAAAAAGATAACGAAAGTCAAGTTCTGAAAAGTTCTTCAGTAAATATAAATGTTCTAAATTTCCCTAAAAGAAATTTAGAAACAATGCCCTTAAAGACATTTCTAAAACAAAATTACTAATTAACTAATTAATTAATTTAAAAGACTGGGGAAAATGAAAGTTAGCTATCTTTAAACAAAAAAAAAAATTGTTTTCAAAGAAAAAAATTGAACAAAACATAGTAAGCATGTTTTATAGACTTATTTTATAATAAATTTATAATAATATAAATATATGTATGAAAACATTTCAAGTAAAAAAATGTGTAAAGCAAAATGTTATACAAATGAATTTGTATGATTAGAAATAGTTTTATATTAATGAAACAACATGAATCTATTGCAAATGAAACAGAAATCTGTGACAAAAAGCAAACCATTAAAAAATATATTTAATTAAAGTTTAAATCTTACATACTAGAATTTATAGAACCTAATCAGAATTAAAGTAAAAATGAAAATGAAAACATATCACAAGAAAATAAATGAGGCAATCAATTACATTAATACTGTTATATCTAATTCAGAAATTATAAGCCCTTTAGATTTATCAAGGCCAGTACCTTAAATATGACTATTAATATAGACCAGAATCATGGACTCTAAGTAGTAAAAAAGCAGTAGCATTAACTTTATAATACTGAAAAGAAGATACATTAGTAAAATGGTCACTTATAAGAGTAGGAGTTTTTTAAATAATTCCATTAACATGGATGTCTTTATATCAGAAATCCAAAGTATCAAAAGTACAATGTGAGAAGGAAGATGAGCAAACCCAAAAGTAATAATAATATAGGAATATAATGTGATTTTCTTTTTTATATATTATGATAGAGGCATTTGCCATATTTAGAGGCCTTCCTAAATTAAGGAAAGGACCTTTGTGTGTTAAGCCTTTCAAATGGTTTATATTTTTCTCAAAACTTAGTTATGTGCATATCCTTTTTCATTGTACTACAAAGCATTTTCATTCTTCCCTTGCGTATATGTAATTGGCACCAATGAAATATTCGATACTCCAACATCCTCAGTGTGACACTTGCATCACACTGAGAACATTGCACTGTGCTCACTACTTCCAAGAAGTGTGTTTGGGTAGGGCATCATGTAGAATTTTATAAGGTCAAATATACTTTATGCAGTCTATAATAAACAGCTCCCTCTATTTCTCCTTTGTGTGCAAAAGCCTGTCTCAGCATCTCAGATGCCACAGGACAGGTCAGGTAACGGCTTTGCTTTTGTTTTTCATTTATTTACAAGTACCTCTAGAGTGTTCCACCATCAAGGAGCTCAAACTTAGGTATAAAGCAGATCCAGTTCAATGCAGTTTTCTGAGCTTCCTTTCCTGAGCTGTAAAATAGGCCTGAAAAAATAACATGCTTGCTTTGAGATTTAAGAGAAATAGGAGTACATCTGAAATACATTACCCTGAAAAACTGTTGTGCTTTGGTTTTTCTTCAGAATTTTTTTAAAGGGATGATTCTGCTGCTGCCACCTCTCCCCACACTTGCTCCTTCTCTCATTCTCTTTCTTTGTCTCCTCCCTCTGTCCCCCCTCCCCCCAGACAATTCTCTCATCATCTGAAGAACAGCACTGATGCTTACCTAGTGGCTGATGAGTGGAACGAATCATGGATGTTGCACATAAGGAACAAGTTTGCAAAATGAGTTAAGCACCCTGGGTCTGGACTACTTGGGCATGGCTTGTGAGCTTGGCTCTTCAACTCTGTGAACTTTTGACAGATAGATACTCTACCTCCTCTCTGCCTCAGATATAAAATACAAAAAGTAATAGCTCCATCATAGAGATGATATGAATATTCCATGGGTTGACATATGTAAGCACTTGGGAGGGTGACACATAGTTCAATTTCAGTAAGTGCCAGCTATTATTATAACATAAGTAGTCTGTAAATGTATGTTGAATAGAAATGTTCATTGCTGAGCATAACTCCCATATTCCAGGTTTCACCACGATCTGACAGTAATGTAAGGTCATACTTTCTTTTTATAACTACAGTGTAATAAAATGAAAACCACCCATCCTCCACAAGTCCCTCAAGTATTTCTGAGACTTTCCCCATTACTACTACTTATGTAGTTAGGAAATAGAACTTCTAATCCATCTACCTTCAATTCTCTACCATGCTACCATTTCATAGTCTCTATAGCCAGTGGCCCTTGGGGATTATCATTTAGTTAGATACAAATATTATTCAGAGGAGATCTTTGTTGTTTTTATCTTCTGGCATCAACTGATAAGTTGATTTTCCCCCAAATTGTTTTACTTTTGCTACTCAAAACATCCCTGAATAAAGGTTCTACTTTTTTGGCTAGAATTTACAGAAGCTTTGTGGATAAGGAAAGAAAAATGAAACACAGAGAATAACAAAAAGATTCTTTGCATGGACAGTTTGGGGGTCATCTAAAATGTTATCTCCTCAAAGAATCCTTCTCAAATCATCCCCTAACATATCTTCCTGTTACAAATTTCTTCTTTCCCTCTTCCTTTTATTTTTTAAGATATTTTATTTATTATTTTCAGAGAGAAGGGAAGGGAGAGCCAGAGAAGGAGAGAGATCAATGTATGGTTGCCTTTCACCTGCCTCCAGCTACAGACCTGACTGGAGACCTGGCTTGCAATCTGGTTATGTGCCCTGGCTGGGAATCGAACCAGAGACTTTTGGGTTCTCAGGCCAGTGCCTTATCCACTGTGCCACCTGCCAGGGCTTCCCTCCTCCCTTTTATTCTTTACCAGGACCTGGAATTACCTTCTATATTTGTTTACTTGTTTATTCTCTTGCTTAAGAAAGGGGGTTCCTGTTTATTCCTAAGTCCTTAGGAAAAAAATGTACATTTGTCATATGACAGAATTAATGAACCAGAGTGGCCTTAGGATATTAGTGCATTTTTAAGATATCAACTTGCCTTCCTTAGGCAAAGTCCTCCATGACCCACAAAACAAGATAAATTCTCCCTATGACATAAGTCCTCCACACTCTTCATTTATCTAAAAATCATCCATTTAAATATCTGTCTTCGCTGCTTGATTGTCAGGACAAGAATTATTTTTATTTCCTCCCATAATGTGTCCCCAAGATCTAGACAAGTGCAAACCATGTACTTGGTGCCTAGTAAACCTTTTCCTTTAAAAACATTATTTAAGAGTATTCTGACTGACAAAATAACATACAATTAAGAAGTAGCCTTCTTATTTAATAGAAAACGCAAAATTGAAATTATGTGAAGAAATCACGCTCAAATAAAGTTTACCTGCCCAACATCTTTACAATTTAGTTTTTCTTGACTCTTTACATCTCTCACAAATGAGTCATTCTGTTCCCACCATGACTAAATATTACAAATTCTTTCACTGTAATTATAGGAACCTTTCAGAATACCACTCAGCTATAAATGAACCATTTAACCCATCAAGTACTAAAGCCTCCTATGAACAAATCTCATGACTAAGGAAATAGTTTTCCCATGTGTACTTTCACATTATTCTGTAAGGGGCAAAAATTCTGTCGGTGCTTGAATTGGTACATTTGGTGTCCTGAGGGGAAAGCAACATTCAAAGTGACGTGTCTTGGGAGTCAACCTGCCTAAAGTTTTTCAGTGTCCAGGAATGTGAAGATGACAGCACATTTCATTCCCACCTAAACTTTCATGGCCAAAGTGGTAAAACAGCCTCTCAGCTATTTTAATGTCGAAGGGTTTAAACCCTGGTTTTCACATAGTACACACAATGGCAAAGAACGTCATGTAATTAAATTTTATAAAATCACAATTTAAAAAATGTTAAGTGGATAAACTAATTTTATTGAAATGATACAATATTGTTTAATTTGACAGCAACATTTCTTAGGGTAGAAGCACACTTTGTTTCTGCTTTGAAAAAAGGTACATAGCCCTGGCTGGTGGCACAGTGGATAAGGAGCTGGCCTGCGAACCCAAAGGTCACTGGTTTGATTCCCAGCCAGGGCAACATAACCAGGTTGCAAGCCAGGTGATAGGCAACCACACATTGATGTCTCTCTCCCTCTCTGCCTCTCTCCCTCTATTCCTTCCTTTCTCTCTAAAAATAATAAATAAAATATTAAAAAAAAAAAAAGGTACATATTTTTCCGGTGCCACCATTCCTCCATTTGCAAAATGGCTGTGATGGCTCTTAAGTTTAGAGAACTGCCTTATGTGTGTAAGGGAGGTAGTGATAATGATCACACTAATTATGACTCCCATTTACATGTACTCTATGTCAGGACTGTGTTAAATATTTTATCTGTGTAACGTAGGTAAACATTACAGAAACCCTGTAATATTGATGAATTTTAAAAAATAATAAAAACAAGGCACAAATGATTAAATAACTTGCCAGTAAGAGCCACCACAGTGTTAAATGCCTCTATGTGGGGCAACCCCTGGAATCATGACGCCAGACCCAGGGTTGCAATTAGCCATGCAATACAGTGCAGATACAAAAATATGACCTAGCATAAACAATTATATTAAAATAATTTTATTTTGAAGACATTGCTTAGGAGAAAGTGTGTTAATTACATGTATATAAAAAAGGAAAACTGTTATTCAATTTACCAGCAACACTAACTCTAAAGACAGACCATGTACTGAGGGTTAGAAGAATCACCAGTTTGACCCAAATAGGACAAAGTACCTCACTGGCTGAGCTTAAACTAGTATGACGGTCCCATTGTCTTTCTTAACCTCATATAATGAGCTCAAATTATGTTCTGTTGGTTCCAAGTACAACAAATATAGAAGCAGCAATATTATGTTTTTTAAACAAAAAAAAGAAAGAAAGAAAGAAAGAAAAGAAAAAAGAAAGAGTTTCAAGTTATATCTTTATAAGGGTTTGTATTCTAAAAAGAGCTCTTTATTGTTTTATCTGCTAGGCAAAGCTTTTGTAGTCTAAGCTTCAGAAAACTAGTGTGTATATTAAAACAAGTTTTAATAGAAACTTAAAATATTTTTTGTCTCCTTGAAATTTTTCCAGAATGATCTAATAATAATAACTACAATACTTAGGGATTACAATATTCCAAGTGTTGTACTAAAAATGTTACATTGATTATCTAATGTAACCTACCCAGCTTCTCTAAGAGTTATTAATATCATTATGATTCCATTTTACAGATGTAGAGATTGAGGCACAAAGGTGTTATAACTGGCCATAGACCATACAAGCTAGTTAAGAAATAAAGTTGGTACTGAAACAAGGTAGTCTAGACTTCAATGACAACACTCTTAAATGAAGCAATGCCTTGACAAGGGATTAATCCTAGAATCATTCTTAAAAACTGACTTCCACACCAAACTACCTATTAGTCTGTGAAAACACATTACACTTTATTTAGCCTTTGAATCTCTCTCTGTATTATTTTTTCTGAAATTTTATCTCCACAAGCTATTAAATAACTCTATCATTCAAATTCTAGATCTAGGCCTCCTTTCTTTTTTATTTTATTTTATTTTTATTTTTTAAAATATTTTATTTATTATTTCCAGAAAGAGAGGAAGGGAGGAAGGCAGAGAGGGAGAGAAACATCAATATATGGTTGCCTTTCACCTGCCTCCAGCTACGGACCTGGCTGGAGACCTGGCTTGCAACCTGGTTATGTGCCCTGGCTGGGAATTGAACTAGTTACCTTTGGGTTCACAGGCCAGCACCTTATCCACTGTGCTACCAACCAGGGCGTTAGGCCACCTTTCTTCATGAAAATCCTCTTCATTAGGTTTCTTCTCATGGGCCACCTTGTGCTGTAATTATAAGGAGACAGAAATTGTAGTGCTCCCTATCTCTTCCAATATCAAGAACTGTCATGAGGCTTCCCACCAAGATGGAAGCGTTGGTAGACGTGCTGCATATCCCTTCACAATTTAGAAGAAATACATCTACCCAAAACTATAAAAACAATCAGAAGATCCAGAAAATTGAACTGAAGGGAGATCCAACAAAGAAAAAAGAAATGCTCATCTGGACAGGTAGGAGGGGTGGAGTTAGAAAGGAGAGGATGGGGTGTGGCATTGGTGGCAGCAGCGGTGACAATGTCAGTGACACATTCAGGAGCTCTACTGGCAAAGCTGGCAGCAACTTACTGTGAAAACAAGTAGGGGTTAGGGCAGTGGAATAACCTGCCCATCTCTTTGTGGAGTTTATTTGTTTAGTGGAAAAGGGGCAAGTGCTGAGCAGGCACCATTGTTCTTTCTCAGACCCCTCTCCCAAGTAACATGCCACACTTGGTGAAATATGTCATTTTTGCACTGATGAATACTTAAGGCTCTGCCCTTTATAATGTAGCAGGTGCGACAGCTCTACCTAAGATGTAGAGGCAGACACAGGAGCCTGTCAAGTTGAGGAAACAGAGAAGTATGGCCCAAAAGAGAAAACAGATCAAGGTTCCAGTGGGAGAGCTAAGCAGCAAGGAGATAGCCAACCTAACAGATGCAGAATTCAAAACACTGGTGACAAAATGCCCACAGATTTGGCAGACATGCTAGAGTACAGCAAATGCACAAGGGAAGAAATGAAGGCTATGCTAAGTAAAATGAGGGAAAATTCACACAAAACTAATGGTGAACAGAAGGAAACGAGTTCAAATCAATGATGGTTTGGAACATAAAGAAGAAATCAAGAGTCAACTAGTACAGAATGAATAAACAAGAACTGAAGAAAAAAAAAAACAAAAAACAAGGAGAGGCTTAGGAACCTGTGGGACAACTTTAAATGTGCCAACATCAGAATCATAGGGGTATCATAAGGAGAAAAGGAAGAGCAAGAAATTGAAAATTTATGTGAAAAAAATGATGAAGGAAAACTTTCCTAATTTGGTGAAGGAAATAGACATTCAAGTACAGGAAGCACAGAGAGTCCCAAACAAGCTAGACCCAAGGAGGACTACATCAAGACACACCATAATTAAAATGCCACAGGTAGAACATAAAGAGAGAATCTTAAAAGCAGCAAGAGAAGAGAGTTACCTACAAAGGGGCTCTTATAAGACTGTCAGCTGATTTCTCAAAAGAAACTTTGCAGGCAAGAAGGGCCTGGAAAGAAGTATTCAAAAAGTGATGAAAAGCAAGGACCTATAACCAAAATTACTCTATACAGCAAAGCTATCATTTAGAATGGAAGGGCTAATAAATGCTTCCCAGACAAGATAAAGCTAAAAGAGTTCTTCATCACCAAACCCTTATTATATATATGAAATGTATTTATTTAAGAAAAAGACTTATTTAAGAAAAAGAAGATAAAAACTATGAGCATTAAAATGACAAAAAACCTCACAACTATCAACAACAGAATCTGAAAATTAAAATAAAGACAAATTAAGCAAACAACCAGAGGAGGAACAGAATCATAGGTATGGGGATTATTTAGAGGATTATCTGCTGGGAGAGTGAAAGGGGAGAAAGGGGGAAATTGTGCAGGGATTAAGAAGCATAATTGGTAGACTCAAAATAAACAGAGGAATGTTAAGAATAGTACAGGAAAGGGTGAAGCCAAAGAACTTGTATGCATGACCCATGGACATGAACTAAACGGGGTGGGATTGCTGGAGAGTAGGGGGGTAACTGGGTGGAGGGGAGCAAAGGGAAAAGAAATTGGGAAAGCTGTAACAGCATAATCAATAGATTTACAAAATAAGAAAAAAAGAACTATCATTATTCCCATGTCCTCCAAAGTCAAGAACAAGCAGCCACTTTATATATTTTTTGAGCTAATAAAATAAAGTGATAGAAAGAGGACAGCAATTAATCAGGCTATGATTTATTTAGTTAAATCAGACTAGAAACATTTTTATGATCTTAAATGCAAGTTGTGCCAGAACCACAAAGGCCAGAAGAAAAAGTGGGGAATTTAGAATTCTTTCTTCCCTGTGGGATTTTCTCTTTGAAACCCACAGACTACTCCTTCCCCAATTACAACTGTGACCTCACTAGGACCCAATTTTTCTTTGATCATCTTAGTATGAAAAACAAGGAGTCATATTTTTTAAATAAACATCGGCATCAGTCTATACCTAACAGAAAAAGATTAAGATAATAATTCTAGGGAATAAATAATTTGAGATAAAAATTTTTTAGGAAATAAAGGCAGTTCCTTGTTCTTAGCTATTAAAAGTAGAAAACATATTATCACTTTGCCAAACGCTTTTGCTTTTTGTATGTTACCTCATCTCAATGAGAAAGGTGCTGTTTTTGTTTCCATTTTGTGTTTTAGAGAATTTAAGTCACTTGCCCAACTACACATAATTAGTGATTGAACTAGAATTTGAACCCAGTCTTGCTTGATGTTAAAGTCACTTCTGTTAACCACTATGTTTTATTGAGCCTCCCAATTCCTTAATTCTAAGGACAGCCCCGCCCACTGTCCCAATTAATATGCTTGTGTGCCATTTCTTCTCTCCTTCGTTCAGTACAGTTCAGTACCATTGCCTTCCTTGCTAGTCTTGTGTAATCCCATGCATGATAATCTTAGAAGAGGCTATAGAAAAATGTTTTACACTTTGTTTTTCTCATTCATAACTTCCAAAATGCATAAGCTGCTTTTATTTCTAGAAGAAGCTAGAGAGAAAGGTATCAAGAATGATGAAACTAAGCTCAAATTAAGTAATTTTGTCATCAAGCCTGTGAATTGGAGTTTGAACACAGGTCTAACTTTTGTCCCATACTGTCTCCGATTCCATCTCACCAAAGCTGAATTAATACTTGAGCATAAATACAACACTGATATAGTATAAACATGCATGAACATTCATACACATAAAAGCACGATATTTATACATTATGCAACTCCACACCTACAGGTATTTTCTCACAGTGTTTTTCAAGTTTCACTTAGTAGTACTGTGACCAAATGAGCCATATAAATTCCACAAATGGTATTGACATTTTGTGGTGTGATGCAATTCAGTGGAGTGTGAGGCAATTCATTGGAGGCCTTATTTATAAACAAACTGTGGCTTTTTAGAATTGACAGAACTTCCATCTGCTTCTCACTTGATGCCCTCTCATCAAGAATGCAATGAGCAACCATCCCGTCTTGCAGAGGGACACAGCCTATGTAATCAGATAAGAAGCCGAAGGTAGAAGTTAATGGAGGGAAGAGTGGGAAATTGGATTTCAGCTCTAATGCCAAAGCCTGGGCTACTGGCACTACTTCCCACTGTGTTTCCCAGAATTTTTCTTTACCCTAAGCTATTCTCTGCAATGTGCGGTTGTTGACGTTGGTCATCTACGGAGTGAACTCTTCCCTAGGTGGGTATCTCCAACCGATTGTATTACACAAGAATGCTCTCACCTGACTGGTGTCCTTACATTTTCCACTAAGTCTTACTTCTCCGTGAAATGCCTGGATATGGTCCAAGGTAAAATGGGCTGAGCAGCTCCGTGCTCTCTAATGCTGAGTCAGCTCACGCAGCCTCTGCGTGACTGAAGGCGAGGGACTGACAAAAACCTGCCTCTTCGTCTTCTCAGTAGCCTCAGGCCTGAGAACCCAATGAGCCAGCACTTCGTCTGTGATGGCTTTTGGCTTCTACACCTCAGTACTTCTGTTGCTTTGTTTTTTAAGTGAAAGAGAGGGAAGATCAAAGGCCTTTTCCATTTGACACCCTGTATCTTTGGTGTTTCTTCACTTGCACGCTTTCTGATTCCATATTCCCATATAATGCAATAATTCATACAGCAGTAATTCCAAGCCATGACTTTTTGTGAATTAATGTTAACTCCTACAGACTATATAACCCCATTAAAAAGAAAAACAAGACACTATGATCCCAGTCCAGCAAAGAGAAGCCACATCTAGGACATACATGTAAGCAATTCACTATCATGGCACTGCCAAGGCTGGCGAATAGGCTACATAGCATGATAAGCTTTATGTCCCCTAAGCCAAGCCACATTACAGCCTGCTGATACCATGGCATTAGCTCCTGTATTATTCTCTGTGTACATTCTTGTCCCCCTACAACCTGATCTCCAAAGGTCAGCCAACGTGATATTAAAAACAGAAACCATATTATGTCACTTCTTTTCCTAATCTCATCCTGGGGCTTCTCATTACTTTTAGAATAAAACCCAAATTCCTTACAATGCCGGCTCCTTAGATTTTCTTCAGAGGATATCCTCAGAGGGTGTGCTGGCAAATTCAAGATCAGCAGTCTAGGAGAACACCCAGAACGGGAAAGCTTCCCCATAAAATATTTGGATTCAAGGCAGGAAATTAGGAGCAAGAAAAAGAAAAAAGAGGTCTGTACAGTGCAGGATGACAGACTGTGAATCACCCAAGGGAAACGATACATCTCTCATGGGGATCTGAAGAAAAGCACTCAGCGTCCAGGCTATGGTTAATTTGAACAAAAAGGATTAACTGGCTTGAAATCAAGCCAGGGAATTTTACTTAGTTCATTGTTGTGTTTTATAAAATTTTCTAATATTCTTAGGATTATGATATCTTTAAGGCTGAAATGGAAAGTAAAAGTCAGCTTATCCCAAGACTCTTAATCCATAGACATTAGCCATAGAGCAGAAAGTCCCACATGCTGAGCATTTTGATCAACTTGGAAACACTCAGAATAACTAAACAACCATAAATGGTTGATATTTGGTAAACCTTTTATGATTTACCAAGAATTTCCTCAGACAATTATTTCTCACAAGAAGAATGCTTTAAAGAACATAGAATCATTTCCACCCCCCCCCACCCCCCCCCAAATTGCCCTGTGGTGTCCTCATGTTCCCACAAATACTTCTCAATCCTCTCCGGCTTCATTATTTTCCCATATCACCCTTTCCTCAGCTTTCAGCATATGATATTTTATTTACTTTTTGTTTTCCTATGCCCACCAATAATAATAGTGTACATAGTGCATTCATCGGTTACTATCCTGTGAGCTTTATGCACACCCATTCCTTTCATCTTTGCAACAGCACGGTAAAGTGAGTGCCATGACTATTTTCATTGTCGAGAAATGGAAAGAACGTGGGTGAGTTCAACCGGCAAAACTAAAACACCTGTGAAATACATATTCAGGCACAGATTCGCAGGAGGCCAGTAGACACCATCCTGGAACTCAGGAAAGAAATGACATTAACATCAGATATTAGAGTCCTCAATCTACAGATGGAAACTAGAGCAGCTGGACTGGAGGTGATCCCTTAGTTAGGTGGCCCTGGGTTGTGTGGCTGGGCCTTTACGTGCTTTGGAGCAGTTGGGAAAGAGCAGTGGAGAGAAAAGCAGCATGCCAATAGCTGTGGACAGAACAGGATGGTTGAGGCTTTCTTGGCTCTCTCTGATACATAAGATCAGAGACCGATGATGTCTGGGGATGATAATGAACTTGTTCTGTGACTTTGTGCAATTCTTTGCACCACTAAGGGCTTTGATTTCTCTCCATATAGCATGAGCTGGCTATTCAATGCAAGTTTTTTTTTTTAAGTATCCAAGCTCCAAGCTTTAATATGCTAATAAAATAAGTTCTATAATACTCTGTTAATGGGTTTATAAAGGAAGTATCTTGTATGGAAGATAATTTGTCAATGTCTTTCAAAATTACAAATACTTACACCTTTTGACCCAACAATTGTTAAATCTAGAAATGTATTTGGTAGTTATATTTGCATATGCACAAAAATTAAATAAATTCAAGGCTGTTCATTGCAGCATTGGTTGTATATCAATGATTGGGAATAGTTCAAATAGCCATAAAAGAGGAAACAGATAAGTAAATTGTAAATATTCTTATAGTAGAATTTTCTATAGTCATGGCTTCATATACATACACTGACGAGATCCTTTGTAATCAACTGTTACCAAGAGCAGCTCCCTTTATGGAGAAAAAAAGGGGCCCATGTTCCACACTCTCTAGCCTTCAAACAGAGCAGAGACTCGCTGTATTAGAACATGATGTTGATGACTAGGAAGGGAGGGAACTGGAAACTATGCTGGGCAGGAACAGTTTGTCCCTGGGAACAATGGAGAATGACATAGAAACACTCCATCAGTCTTCAGCCTTTTGAAAGGTTCCCATGGGAGGCAATGGGGACGCTTGTTCTTTGTGGTTCAAGGAGACGAAACTAGGGCACGTGAATGAAAGCTACAGAGAAACATAGTTCAGCTTGTTTAAAGAAGGATTTTCCATACCCACAGTCTCGAGGCGGAACTTGTCGCCTGCTGAGAAATAGACAGGATGGAACCTCTCTGTACCCATGAGAAACCCTCATAGCCTTTCCCACGGTTGTGAGGAAGAACGTGAAGATGGAGCAGTCACCCTCCTGGTTAGGTGAGAGCTATGGGACAGTAGCTGTGTGGTTCTCAGATGGTGACCTGGGTGATGGAAAGGACAAGCCAGAGTGCCACAGCCAACAATGTGCTCACAGAGCAATGGCTCTTTGAGTCCTGCTAAGCAGCAGTAAGTTAAGTGTCTTCCCAAGATGTAGGACAAAAACCCTTGTTCCAAGTCCCTCCTGCTTCCTGAAATTCACCCAAAAGCAGAATTATGGAAATCTCCCAGGTGGAATCACCTCAAAGTGCCAGCTCCTGCTGTGCAGGGATGTCCCCTGCAGATCCCTACTCAATCACCAGCTGGCCTTGTTTACACACCTTCAATAGGGAGGGGCTCTCTGCTTCACAAGGTGGCTTTCCAGGGTTGAACAGCACTCATTGTTATAGATGAAAAGTAAAGACAATAGCGAATATCTATTGAGTCCTACGTGCCAGACTGTGCTGAATACTTTCTGTACATGCAACCATTAAATCCTTGCTACAGACTTACAGAACAGGTAAGGAAATTGAGCATGATAATCTTAGGAATGTGTTCAAGGTCATGGGAAGTGCTAGAGTGATCTTCAAGAAATGTGATTTTCACAAATAAGAATTTCAGTTTTATTTGCTCCTCTATTATTTTATTTGTCATATGTCTGAGAATCACCTTTACTATTATGCACTTGAAATCTCTCTTTAAATTATCATTTTGTTTTTTTTTAAACAAGTACTCTAACCACTTGTTATATATCTAAAGGCACAAAATTAGCCTACTACCTATGTATTTTCCCTATGTATGTTAAAATAAATGTGTAACCAATAAAAAATTTTCAAATGTTTCACTATGTTTGAAGTAAAAATACCTTTCTGGGTATCATTCTGTATATAACATATTTTGGTAAATATTGTCTTCAGCTATATTACTTCTCATTTTTAAATGTATATTTTTGAATCAAAAACCTTATTTTTGTATTATTTTTCACTGTTTGGTATTAACTCTGCCCTGTGAGCTTGCTGAGAAAAAGTCCTGGAAATCTTATCTTCAAATCTTATCTCTTCAAGCTATCTAAGAGAATTAACTATAATGGAGGTTAAGATTTCTCTAGGTTGGTCATTTCTCATTCCTCCAGCCTCTTGATAGGGTTTCTAGGTTCCTCCAGACCCTTATAAGCTGGTCACTCTTGCCTGACAATCCCTATTTTTTAGCCAGCCACACTTCTGTAAGGACGTAGCTAGAGATTCCAGAATCTTTGCATCTGTATCCAGTATGATACTGAACTATGCTTAGGTTCAGATCTTTCCAGGATTGAGGACAGCCTACCAGAAAGAACATAGTCCCAGTCAGAAGACGTGAGCTATCTCCCAGCTCTGCCCACCCTTTCGCTATCGGTTGACTTACAGAAGCTTGAGTTCACTCAACTGAAAAAGGACAATAGTAATTTTTGTGTTGCTAGTCTCTCAAGATGGTTATGAAGATAAAGTGAGATAATTGATGTATAGATTTTATAAACTAGGAAGGGTTACAGATATTAGTTACCACTGAAGCAGACCCTAAGGCCAACCTGTCCCCTTGAGTAACTTCTGAACCTGGAGTGCCTTATAACTTTTCTAGAAAACATCGTATTGGAGAAAATGGTATATGGACACAACTTGGTGACACTCAAGTAATTCACCATGTGAGGAACTGCTATGTTCCAGTCACTGTTCTAGGCCCGGACACAGAATATTGAACACAGGAGACAAGCAGGAATGATAGTCAACCAATACAAACTAGTGGCCATGCTGATTGCTTAAATATGAAAATAACTTCCTACTAATGGGTGCATAGCCATTTCCTTGAATTGCCAAGATCACATATATTGCCCTAGTTTCTCCAACCCTTCCCTCAGTCAGGACTCCTAGACATCCCCAAACACCAGCATCTTAAGGGATAAAGGGCAGACAGAGGGCATCCTAGACCCTGTTCCAGGATTTTGGCCTGTCAATTCAGACCGGTTGGATCCATGTGATGCTGGTTGTGCATCCTTGTAATATCACCCAGGGAGAGCAGGTTTCATTCCACTGAGAAGGGAAAGAGCAAACAAGTGAATGAAACAATGCATAATTCAAGTGCAGATTGTGCTAAGCGCTGTAACGGAATGATATGGTGATGGAGGTGACAGGGGGAACCATGGATAGATAGCAAGATCAGAAAAGGCCTCCTTGAGAAAGTGAGACTTGAGTTGAGAAAGAATGCAGATGAAGGAATGAGAGTCAGCCAAGCAAAAATCTAGGAGGAAGGCATTGCAGGCAGAGAAAAGGGTAGGAATGAGGCCCTAGGGCAAGAATGGGGCTTGCTCATGCATGAAGAACAGAAAGAAGGCCCACATGATCAGACCATAGTGCAGGTTGCCCAAGGTAGGCTGGAACCAGAGCATGTGAATGCTGGCAGTCTTGGTAGCAGTCTGGATTTTATTCCAAATCTGAGAAGTCATAAGAATGACTTACGTACATTGACATGTAGTCACCATATATGCAAAATATCTCACTTGGAGACCTGGAAAACACTTCCTTTCCTATTGTTTCCCTACTAGAATTGAAAAACGTGAGGCTGATTAATGTCCTGGTGGATGTACAGTATATATACATATGATGGATGACAACCTATTCACCAGCCTATGGTGATCAGCTTAGGAGGGTCTGCAGAGACCTAGAAACTGTCCTATGAGGTTGAAAGAACAGGAAATCACCAACCTGGAGGAATCTTAATTTTCTCAGCCTTGGAGACTGAGTTGCCAATACATTTTTCTTTATATCCATCTGACCTTCACAATATCCATCCAGGTAAAGTGAGCCGAGCTAAAATGATCATTTCTTACCATTTGATAAGTAAAAAAAAAAAAAAGCATCCAGTTCTGCAAAGAAAATTACATGTGTGTTCTACAGAGCCATGGGCAAGAATTATATCACCTCTTTTGTTTATTATGAAAACGAAGAAATTTGCCTGATTTTACATTGAATCATCACAGCTGGGCTAGCACTAGCATACTGTGGGTACCCTGATTCTCAGTGTCACATTCCACTGTCTCCTTTGACATTTGGAGAAAAGAACAAGTTGTAACTTTCCTGCTAGTCAGCTGAGGAATGACCCAGCCAGCTCCCCGTGTACTGCACAGCCCATCCACGTGATGACTGTCTGGTCAGGTGTTCAGAGAATCAGTGTGTTTTGTCTAGGGAAGAGAGGGACACATGCATTCACTGCACTTCAGTTAATTTTTCTCCCACACTTTAGAGATGACTAAAATCTACCCAGAAAATTATGTGATTAAATGTCATCTAGCAAAAATAAGTAAATAAATAAATAAAGTTAAGCTTTTAAACTATGAACCAGGTGACCCCGGGGTGTAAGTAAAATGCTGGTGGACTAGGAGGAGATGTTTCTTTGTTCATTTTCCTAGAGGCCCTAACCAGCTGCAGGGCTAACTAACATGGCAATCCCCCAAACCACAGAATCATAAAGGCCTACATTGTCATGGGCCTGATGCATCTCTGTTCAGTAGAAGAGTCTCACACAGGAACATGGGGAACACCTTTGGCTCACAGGATGGGACATGAGGTCAAGGTGACCTTTCCCAGACCTTTGAATGCAGTTTCCTTCTGAATCCTCCTCCAGACTGTGCAGTTTCAACTTCATCTCTGCTCAGTTCTTTCCCTCCAACTTTATCCCCATTCATCCATTCCCTTTACTTACTCTGGTATTTTCTTTCTCTCTCAATGTTCTTTGTGGACAGGGACCATGTCTCCTATTTTTTTCTTTTTTTAATCTACTTCCGCAGTACCAAGCTTGGTATATTTCATAAGGACTCAGCATATTTTTATCAAATAAAACAGCATTAGCTGTGACTATCACTTGAGGAGTAACATGTGTCAGGCATGACACTAAGGGCTTTACATATTTGATTTTATTTAATCCTTATAACAATCCAGTGATATAGGTGTCTTCCATTTTGATTTCTGGAGGAGCAAAGAGAAACTTTAGGAAGTTAAATAACTTGCCCAAGGTCACATAATTAGTAAGTAGCAGAATTGGGACTCAATCCATATTTTTTCTGATGCAAACACAGAGTCACTTACCACCCTGCCACTCTGCACTGACTACTTCATTATAACATTGGAAGAGGAGAACCGGTGTGGTGAGACAAAGTGTGACAAGCAGCCACTTGCATTAAGGAAGCTGGACCAGTCGAACTGCCAAGCAGAGTCCACATTCTTGACTTGTACCTGGGTATTAGAGGGTGGGCAGGTACCTGTGGGAAGGAACTCATTTCAGACCTTAAGCTAGTTCCCACCCCCTTTTAATACCAGACAAACAAGCTGAAAAGGAGCTGCCCTGTGCTCAGGGTGCTGCATGCTAATCCTATTCTCCCTGGGAGAAGAGAAGCAGTAAGAGATCTTGGTCTACAAGTCTTTGCCTGATTTTGCAGGCAGTGAGCTGAGTCAGAGAGAGTTGGCTGAAATTGTGGAAGGGCAGACTAGCAGCTTAACTCAGGGTGGTGCAGAGCTCTTGTTAGTATGCCTCCACCAGAAGTGGGAGAGTAGGATGCTCTCACACAGTGAGAGTGGAGATGTAGTAATAGTGGGTGGTATGTTGGTGAAGGCAGAACACATCATTGCCAATTTGGAAATCCAAGGTCTTGAAGTTGTTTCTGAGAAATTATTAAAATAAGCGAATTAAGACAACAGAGGGCTGTGGTCTAGTAGAACAAGCCCAAGTCATGGACTTGGGAAAAAGTGTCTGAAGGTCAATGCTGGAACAAATCCTAAAAATCATGAAGATGGCTCTTATTTTGAAATGCTAATGAATACATTTCTTTCCCAGAATGTGCTTCAACCCTGTTCCTTCCCTCATTCAGACAGCTAAGCCTTCTCTACCATTGCCTGAGACATGAACTGATGGCAAAAAGTAGAGAAAACAGTGAGTTGCTGGCTTTTGAGCTTAGTCACTCATGTATTCTGGCTCAGCTACGGACACATGAGATTTTGAGAGAAGAGAGGACATGATGATGATGTGACTGATAAGAGAAAATTATCCTACTTTCAAGATAATAAGGGGTAAATTCCCAAGGCTAAGAAGGAAGAGACAGGAGAGACTTAGAGGTTGTTGGACAAAGAATGAAAGGACATAGTCAATGGGACCATGAGGAATATTGAGTCAACATTCAGGAAATAGCAACGTCCATTTCAGTGCACATCGCCCAGAGCCAAAGACCAGTTACAGAAGCTACTGCCTTCAGACGTGAACTCTTACATGTCGCCATTCTGAGTAGCTATGTCAAGGTCCTCCCTTTGAAAGCGGTCAGTACCTAGCCCACTGGTCATTTAGCAGGAGTCTTAGGCTTGTTCTGTTCCCATCCAACAATGTTGACTCTTCATGAGCCTTTGGGACATCTGTATACCAATGAAATTGACACTTAGAGAGGTGGAGGCATAGAAGAAAAGCTCGCATGTGGATTTAGGTGGCAGTGAATGAAACCATCTAGGATTTCTCTGTGTATTTTACAGTCCTAATCAAAAACTAGGTTACCATCAATGATAGAATAATGGTCTCCCAAAGAGGTTCATATATAATCCCCAGAGTCTGTGAATGTCTTACTTTATATAGCAAAAGGGACTTTGCAGATGTGACTAAGTTGAGGAACTTGAGAGGAGAAGGCTACCTACCGTGGACCATCCTGGAGTGCCCAATACATCACAAGGGTCCTCAGAAGAGGAGGGTAGAGGGTCAGAGCCAGAAAGTGAGATGTGACAATGGAAACAGAAGTTGGGAGTGACTCAGATCCATGAACCAAAATGCCCTGTAGAAGTTGGCAAACAGGCAGGAAAAGAAATCTTCTTGTGGAGCCTCCGGAAGGAAGCAGCTTGTGAATAACAAAGAATTTTGAACCTTTCTCTGGAGATCAGAATATCTGGATTGGGGCCCAGACTTCTGCATTTTTAACAGCTACCCCAGGCTATCCGGATAGAGCCTGCCTGTACTGGCCCATGCCCAGCAGGCTGAGAAACACTGAATCGTAACTAACAGATCACTTGCCGAGACCACTTCCACATTCAGAAATGTCATGTTCTTCGCCACATGGAGCCCAGGCAGCCTGGGCTGTACCAGTCTCCTCCCTCAGCCTTTCCTCCACACCTCTTGCCCATGGAATTTTTATTTAGTCCTAGGGAGCAGTACAGCATGACTCCTGCTCTGCATTTCCAAACTTATTGTTCTAACACAGGCTTTATGGTCTACTCCCTTCCAGATGGCCTGGTCTTTGATTCTGAAAACCAGCCACCATACCCTTTTCCTCATACTACCGTCTCAGCCTTAAATTTCAAAATCGCAACAGGTACAGGCTGGCAGTGAAAGCATGCAGTACAAAGGTATGTAGGAAAAGTGGGGAAAGGAGCCACGTAAATAATATTGCAAAATATTCTCTCTCTCCAGAACAATGACTCCCAGGTCACCTGTGCAATAAGTGATGTGATAAAGGCTGGCCTCATACCCACATCTCCTTGCGGTTCAAGTCTATCCGACTAATCCATCATTAGATAGCTCTGACTAGTTTACATAGCTGAACTGCTCGAATATATTATGAATAGTAGAAAACATGACACGAATAAAAGTTCTCCAGTAATGAGATTTCTAGTGTATATGTTTTGCTTCATCGAATAAGTCATGATAAGCATCTAAAGCAGGCAGTAGCAGGCAGCTTTTGGTAAAGGGCTGGAGAGTAAATAATTTAGGCTTTGCAGCCTATACCTTCTGTGCTTTGAAGACTAATTTGTTTGAAATTAGTATAACCACTCCAGCTTTCTTATGGTTGCTGTCTGCATAATGTATCTTTTCCCGTCCTTTCAGTTTTAACCTATTTATATTTTTGAATTTAAAGTGTGTCTCCTTATTGGTGGAATATAGTTGAATCCTGGTTTTTAACCCAATCCGAAGGAGTAAAATATGTCTTTTGATGGACTTGTTTAAGCCATTCACATTTAATGTTAGATAGATTTAGATTTAACTGCCTGCCATTTTTCTTTTTTTCTATATAGCTCATATCTTCTTGTTCTTCTAGTCTTCCTTTACTGCTTTCTTTTGCTAAGGTAACATTTTAGTCTCTTTTAAAAATTTTACTTTTAAAATTTTTTTAATTGGTTGCTCTAGAGGTTATTCTATACATTTTAATTGATCACAACCTACCAGATTTACAATATAATTATAATTATAATATATTATAATTATAATAATAATATAATTATAATTAATATATTATTATATTAATTAATTATATTAATTAATATATTATTATATTAATATATAATATTATGTATTAATTATAATAATATATTATAATTATAATATAATTGATATGAGATAGAAATATTATTCCCATAAGCTCTATTCCCTTTTTCACCTTGTGGTGCTATTATTGTTATACATATTACATTATATCTGTTAAAAATCTAACATCATTATAATTATTATTTTATACAATTTTATGTTTATTTAAAAAACTGAGATACAGAGTCTATTGCAACAATCATAGATAATATTTAGGAGTGTTGGCCAAATATATGAATGAACATCACTATGTTTCAATAAAAATTATTTATAAATACCAAAAAACTTAATTTCATATCATTTTCGCATAATAAAATAGCCTTTTTAAAATTTCTTCACAATCATTTGGTGGTTCAGTGGATAAGGCACTGGCCTGTGAACCCAAAGGTTGCTGGTTCGATTCCCAGCCAGGGCACATAACCAGGTTGCAAGCCAGGTCTCCAGCCAGGTCTGTAGCTGGAGGCAGGTGAAAGGCAACCATACATTGATGTTTCTCTCCCTCTCTGCCTCTCTCCCTTTCCTTCTCTCCATAAATAAAATCTTTAAAATAAATAAATAATATAATAAAATAAAATGTAAACACTGTTCAGCTTGCAGGCTGCAGAAAACAAGCAGGGGACAGGGTTTTATTCAAGAACATCGTTGGGCAACCCCTTGACTTTCAGTAACAACTTTTCAAAATCTTTAATGTGGCCCCTGGGATTTCCCAGACATCCTTCGGGCCGCCACGGTGCAAAGGTAACATTAGAGATTGGGCTTCTGCATCCTACCTCCATTTAAAGAGGAACAACTTTGCTTATATTTTGCTTTGTTTTCCAAGCGGGAAAGACTACAATCAACCAAGTCCCAGGAAGGACGGAGGAAGGTAGGGAAAAAGTGGAGCAGGAGGGGAGAGAAGGGGAAGCTCTCAAATGCTCTGCCTAGTTCTGAAATTCTACCACATTCATCCATAAAGGTTCCAAATCGTCAACTCTGGGACTATCTTTAGTTCGTCTTGAAACCTAAATATTTGCATATTAGGCTGTATCTTCATTAAGATTTTCCTGACGTTTGTAACTCAAGTTGTTTTCCGCAAACGGAAGCTGCTCTAATGGAAGAAAACATGAATTTTCTACACCCAGGCTTTAAGAACCAGAACAGTAGCACCCTCTAGTGCCCATAATTCGTGATGGCAACAGCCAACCCCACTATTAGCAATGTCTGACACAGCCTGAGGCAGCAGGTGGGAAACCCTGGCACAAAGAGGCTGAAGTGGTGATGAAAGGTTTCCCATTTCCTATTTATAGGGATCAGATCCCTTTGAACATATCCTCTGCAAACAGGAATCTCCTACAAAGGAAACAGTTTTCTTTCTCCTCTTTGTCTAAATGCTAAGAACTCTTTGAGAGCAAGTTGCTCACCCTTTAGGCTTGTCTTTAGTTCGCCATAGAGATACTTTTCTGCATAATGAGAGCAGTTATGGCTTTAGGTGTTAACGTCAGGGGTGAATTTGATTCTCAACTCTTTCCTTCATTAGCTGTTTAATTCCTGCTCTCCTAACTACTTCTGCAGCCCTTTATCAATAAACAGGACCTCACACGTGAGCATAGTTGCTTCATCTGCAACTAAACTAAGCAAGGTCGTATTTCCTCAACAGTTAGAACCAGAGGCACAAGTCACAAAAGAAAAGAGAGACATACTGGACTTCATCAGAATTAAAAACTTATGTACCAAAGGATACATATCATCGCGAAAATGAAAAGACAACCTACCAAATGGGAGAAAATATTTACTCATTGTAGTCTCGTCTCATTAATGATGGTACTTAAGTTCTAAAAGTGACTGTAAACACTGAATTAGAGAAAACTGAAACATTGCTTATATATATATATATATGATATAAATATATATATACATTTATATATATATTGCATATATATAAATATATATATATATGATATAAAGAGAGAAAAGGGAAAAAGGAATATAATCACATAGATTATATTCTTAAATCCTAAAAACAACTTATGTTGGCAGATTCCATCTTCTTTGTTTTACGAAGAGTACAGAAGGTTCAGGAGGGTGGAAGGGACTTACCCCTGAGGCCATCCTACTAACAGGTGCAAGAGTTGGAACTCAAACCCCATCCAGCTGGACCCTCTAGAGCCTTTCTCTCCTCTACTTAAATGCACTGCACTGCACTACGAGCACTGCACTGCTCTTCCCGTGTGGTCATCACCCTCTGGCCAGCTCTGCGCCCTAGCCGGAACAAGAAGGCAGAGTGACACCTGGGAATGTGCTCCTCTGGCAACTAAATTTTTCACGGCTCAGCTTGTCTTCAAATGACTGCAAAACTGTATTGATTTGGGGGTTTTAAATACGATGTACCACGTAGGCAAGTTTGCAAATACCAAATCTGTCAATCGTGAGAATCAACTTTCTCTCTGATGAGAGACTGTTATTCAGGATAGGCAAATGTTATGACTCAAGAACAAAAAGATAAGCAAACAAATTTTTTTTTAATGGACAACAAACTTAAGTAAATAGGTATTTCTCCAAAGAAGATATATAGTATATATTTTTTTATTTATTTATGTATAAATGGCCGGTAAATACATTAAAAAGTGCTCCCTGTTGGTGGGATTATAAATTGATGGAGCCATTATGGAAAACAGTAGGGAGGATCCTCAAAAAATTAAAAATAGAACAATCATATGATCCAGCAATTCAACTTCTGGGAATATATCCACAGGAAATGAAAACACTAATTCAAAATGGTATACGCACCCTCAGGTTCATAGCAGTATTATTTACAACAATCAACACATAGAAACAACCCAAGTGCTTCCTGATGGATGAGCAGAGAAAGAAGTGGTAGTATATGTAGCAATGGCATACTATTGGGTTGTAAAAAATGAGGAAATGCTGCCATTTGCAACAACAGGGATGGCCTGCCTTGAGGGCATTATGCTAAGTGAACTAAGACAGAGATAAATAGTCTGATATCATTTGTATGTGGAATCTAAAAGGTATTGTATTGGTGGAAGTGGGGGTTGGGGGAATTGGAAAAACAAAAGTGGTCAAAGGTACAAACTTCCAGTTATAATGTAAGTAAGTATTAGGGATGTACAGCATGATGACTACAGCTAACGCTGCTACACGATACATATGGAAGTTGCTAAGAAAGTCAATCCTAAGAGTTCTCATCATGAGGGGAAATTTTAAGTTTTTTCCTTTTTTTTTTTTTTGATTTCTCTTTTTATTGTATCTACATGAGATGATAGTTGCTATCTAAACTTAGAGCTGTAATCATGTCACAATATATGTAAGTCAAACCATTATGCTGGATACCTTAAAATGGTACCGTGATGTATGTCGATTGTATCTCAATAAAACTGGGGGAAAATAAGGTGTTCAATATCATTAATCATTAGGATAATGCAAATTAAAACCACAATCAGATACCATTTACACCTATAGGATGGCTATAATTTTAACAAGTACATGGAGAAATTTGAACCCTTGTACAGGTACTAGTAGGAGTGTAAAATGGTACAGCCATTGTGGGAAACAGTTGGACTGCTCCTCAGAACGTTATGGAATTAATATAACCCAGCAATTTCTCTCCTGGAATATTCTCAAAGGAATTACAAACAAAAACCGTAGCGCTATTCACAACAGCCAAAAACAGCAGACACAACCCAAATGTCCACCAGCTGCTGAATGGAACAAACTGTGGCATATTCATGCAATGGAAATTATTCAGCCATAAAAAGAAGTGGAGTACTGATGCTTGCTATGACATGCATGAATCTCAAAACCATTTTGCTAAGCGAATGAAGCTAAGGCACAGAGGCTAATATATTGTTATTCCATGTATATAAAATATTTAGAATGGGTAAATGCACGGAGGCAGAAAGCAGATTACTGAGTGCCACGACTCAGGGGCAGAGAGATACACATGACTGTTGATGGGTGAAGGGTCTGCTTTGGGGGTCACAAAAATATTTTGGAACTAAAATAAAGTGATGGTTTCACAACATTGTGAAAGTAGTAAATGGCATTGAATTGCGCAGTTTAAAATGGTTAATTTCATATCACGTGCACTTTGCATCAATTTTTTAAAAATGCATCACCAAAAATAAGTTGGAATTAGAACAAAAAGTACAAATCTGTCTTTGTCAGGACTGTAGTACTGTGCCATGTCAGCTGAGAAACACCCCACCGGAATGCCACTGCTGACCACATGGGCAGAGGAACAGAGAGGAAGAAGCTATTCTGCAGACAAGTAGAGAAGAAAAAACCATCATCAGTAGCCGGGATTGAGAGAAGAAACAAATGATAGTCCAAACCTGAATTTTCTCCTGCCTGAGGATTTCATGAGACACCTCCTAATCTTTATAGTTAACTTTTTTTCTTAAACCAGCTTTTATTCTACAATTGTAATAGAAAATGTAGTACCTACTGCACTGCCCAAGTCTAGCTTCTGCCATAAAAGCTACTGCAGTCCAGAGAAATGATTGCACTTTGAAATTTGTTAGAGAAATACTGATACCTAAGATAAGAAAATACCTTAATTACCCCTCTCAATGAGATACAATCTCTCCATTATCTCTGACAAATATCAGCAGAGTCTGCTTGAAAATTCCAATAATAAAGGTTTTATTATCTCCAAATGCAGGTCACTTCATATTTGAGCAATTCTAGCTATTAGATAATTATTCTGTGTAAATGGGCAAAAATTTCATCACCCTAAATATTATAATGCCTGGAGTCACTTGGAAAAAATATATAGTATTTCTTTCCCTATGACAACTATTAAACAATTTGAAGATAATTATCATGACTCTACCATACTCCTTCCTCTTGCTTCTTTTGTGTGTAACACATGTACACACACATCTCCACCCTAAAAAGAATTATTTCCTTGACCAATCCTCTCACAGGCATCTTAAGAGTAGTTAAGATGCCATGTTGCAATGTCAGACTTAAAATTTATATAAACTCTGCCTTTGTTAGGATTTAACTATGGAGAACTCAGTTACTTCAGAGTTTTAGTTCCCTCACCTGTGAATTGAGCATAAGAATTCTTCAATGCAAAGAACTATTGTGAGGGTTAAACAAAATGTTTTATGTAAAGAACACACCACAGCACCACAGCTATAGGGAAGTGTAGGGAGGTATTCAATAAATGCTAGCCATTCTTATCTTATTAATCATATTATTAATACTTGTTATTATGATTGCTTTTATCTAGCAATCCAGTCATATTGACAATGCCCTCAAACTGACATCCAAGGACATCATATTAGTAGCTAGCTCTGTGTGCTTACTCTAATACCAGAACCATGAGGTTGCTAGATTATCCTCACTTACAAGGGAAACTGAGCCGCAGTTAGGTTAACTAGCCTGCCCACAGCCACACAGCTAATAAGTAGCACAGTGAGAATTCTTATCTAAGAATTCTGGCCCAAACCAGAGTTAAAAGATGCCAATTACGCCAGCATAGCTACTACTTTTCCACTAGGTGGCGCTCATCAACAGTAAGTGGCTGGTTCTGCTAAAACCTCAAACCTCAATCCTAAAGGGATTAATTAGCAAAACCCAAAATAAGGCCCCAGGGTGATGAGCCAATATTTTTAACCCAGGCATTTTCTTTCCTCCAAGAGCAGGACTCCAAATCAATATTTACTGAGTGTAAACAAGTCATGGGGAGGTAACATAAAGCATGGTGACTGTAGCTAATAATACTATATTGCATACAGTATTTGAAAACTGTTTAGAGAATAGGTTTGAAAAGTAAAATAATAAAAATGAGCAGGAGTAGAGATAGGTAGTTTGATCAGTAAAACCAATTTAGGACACCAAAGAGGCACTTAAATGCTTGAAAAAATATAATGGAAAAACTTATAAAACTGTTCATCAAAAAATAAACATCTGCCTAAAATGGACTACCCTGTGTCTGATCCCATAACAAATTTTACATCCCCATACCTACACTGTTAATTCAGGCATTCCCTTAGAGAAATGACACTATGCTAAACTTAAACTATGTATATATTAACTTATGTGTTCATTGTCTTTTACCCTTCACCAATGTATTCAAAGATATTCTGCATTATTCGGTTTTTTCTTTTTTATTAGATCTTAATTCCTTCCCAACTTCAAAAAAATTGATTCAGGTGCTCTGGTTCCGTTCCTGGCCCATTTTTGATATAGAGATGAAAAGAGAGATGAATGATGAAGAGGGAGACTTTTTATCCCAAAAGGAAATAGTCAATTAAGAGCATAAACTATAAAAGGTAAAAAAAAAGGAGGAAAAGAAAAATGAAGGTTTGCTAAGAATCAGTTTTGTTTTGTTTTGCATTTTTAAAATCATGGCGGGGGATTGATAGTGAAGGTTTAAAACCAAGGTTTAGGAAGGGCTAGGGGGTGAGAGACATGAAGGTAGAGAGGGGCAGGGAAAAGAATTGTTGAAGAATGGAGTATGAATTACGTCTTTGTGCATGTTTGCCAAGAGAGTCAGTAAAGATTTTGCATCACTTTGAATGACTTTAGGATGGTGAACTTGATTTCTTTGAAGCTGAATGCACAAAGAACTTCTCCCTGCAGTGCTCATGTTAATTCTGGGTACAGGGACACTCCTCAGAGGTTCCCACACACTGCACCCACTTGGCAGGGAAGAACACCTCTTATCCTGTTTGCTTCCCCTGCTGCAAAGCAGAATCATAGAAGTCATTTCCAAAACATTGATAAACGAGTATTAAGCAAATTGTGCTTCCTGTCCCCTGTAAGTGTATAATATGCAAATCCCTTGTGCACCTGCTGCTTTTTACAGTTTTCAAACTTCTTCTGCATCTCATTTGAACTTGGCCACATTCCTGGAAAGCAAGCAAGAGTCATTATCACCCCTTTACAAGATGAGGGAAGGGAAGTTAATAGGAATGGCAAGACTTTCACAAGTTCACACAGTTGGTGTTCTGCAGAGCAGGATTTTCACTTGGATTTCTCCCTGCCAAGACCACAGGACTCCATGAAACTGATCACCACTCTTTTCTGCTCAACAACTGTGCTTCAGATTGTACTTCAAGCAGATGTTGAGTGTGGAGAGGCAAAAGCATTTGGCTTTGAGCTTAGAGGCCTTGGATCCATGCCTGTCTTTCTATAACTGTAACAAGTCATTTTCCCACTCTGGTCTTATGTTTATCACCCTTTTCACCTATTTATATTTTAGAACTCCAATATCTTACAGTAGCAATTGAAGGCTGATAGAAGTCAAGTCTTAGGCACAAGAATTGGTTTCTGGGAATCCTGTCATAATCTTAGCAAACCCTGTTAAATCTCCTGCCTCCTCAGTAACTACTGATGATAGTAACTGCCTGTGCCCTTCTAAGATACCTCAGCCTGCTGGCCAGGCCTGTGTCCTTCAAAGATATTGTAGCCTGCCCATGAAAATGAGGTGAATCCTCTCTTAGTAAATCTCCCTGTTCTCAGACCCAACTCCCCAAAAGCCATCAACAGAATTTCTTCAACTCCTTACCCCATATCCCCTTTAAAACACCCCCACCTTCCTTTTGTTCACTGCTGACACCTTCCTACCTTCCTGGTTTCAGCCCATCTGTAGCAGCTGGCTAAATAAATCTTTTAAACTCATGGCCTGCTCCCCTGTTGTTTCTTCTCTCACTCTCACTGGAACTAACAGCAGGTAATACATTTGTCAGTCATTTGATCTTTATAACCTTGTAAGGTTTCAGAGAGGAGAAAATAACTTCCTCAAACTGGTCAAGTAGCAGAACCCTGATTTGAACACAGATCAGACAGGTTCTGTTTTTCACAGCAGTATACTCCACAATCTCTTCTTGAATTATCAAAATATGTGAAAGAGAGAGGCCTCTTCAGATCAGTAAGTGGCAGTTTTAATAAGCAAGAGAACTTCCAGGTGAGACTTGCCACAGACAACATGAAATTTCCTCACCTGCCCTGCAGAGTCTTCCAAGTTGACACAGAGCCATGAACAGGGTTCAGTCAGTCATGTATACTGTCCAGATGGTCTCTACCACAGATTACCTTCTCAAGGTTGCATCTTTGAACATGTCCTAGTGTGGGAAGGGTGAGCAGACTATACATTGCGAGGGCGGTGGAAGGAGTGAGCAGCCTCCAACAGCCTGGGTCCACCTCCAGGGTCAACCAGCAGTCACATCCTCCCATGACTTCCCTCCAACAGGTTCAGACTGGGGTTTGTCTTCCTGGGAGTCCATGTTCTTAAAAACTGCATTGCACTGCCCAGATGAGTGGGGCTTCTCTGTGGTTCCATGCCTGGGCCTGTCTGGAATCTAGATAGGTAGAAGAAGAACTTCAAATGGACACAAACCTTCCCTGCATTACCAATCCCCTTTCCTCCATGCCTCTCCCCTCATCTGCTGAATTGCCTATCAGAAATTTTGGTGTATCACCATCTACCTTCCTCTTCCACTGCATTAGAGCATGATATACTCACTTACCCGGTTTCTGTTTATTAGTGTACAGGAAAGTAAACTTCAGGAGGTAGAACTCCATAAATGCTTATTTTCTTCACATTAAAGTCTTGTGAACTTTATGTGAGAGAAGAGGCAACATCAAATACCTGCTAAGACAAGCTTTGGGCTTCATTCTGGATGGAGCCCAGAATTCTGAAACCCACATTTGAAGCAAGTGGAACTGGTTTGGGCACTTAATTTAAGTCCACAGGCCCTCTTCAAGCCAAATGTAGGACTCCAAAAATTCTTACACAGGGAGAGGAAGCCCAGCTTTCACTGGGGAAAACACCATCTAACAGTTGAACAACAAGAGTGCAAGAGTTCGCCTCTGAGTTTCCTGGGCACCAGCATGTGGCTCTGTCCTTACCCAATGGAAGCAGGCATTTCCAGCATGAGGTTCCTATGTGGCTCACGCATCACCCTAGCATTCCAGACCATGACAGAGTCATGAGGTGGATCCCACACCCTGATGAGGACATAAACTAAGGGCCGGAGACTTGCTCAATGTTGGACAACTCCTAAAATCTGTGCTCCTAATCCCTTGCCCTTTTACTAAAACAGTACACTTCCTCTTGGCAAACCCAAAGACTGAGGGGAGTCATCCTGACAAACAGTGATGAAGGACTGCCCTTGGCAACCCGCCCCCACTTCCCTCCTGCCTTGTCTAAAGTAGATCCACAAACTATCTTCCCCATCAATGGCCTCAGAGAGCCAATGTCACTTGCCCCAAATTATTGTGACAGAAGGCAGCAAAGGAAGGAAGAAAGGAGAGAAAAAAAGGAGAGGTAGAGGAGGGAAGAAAAAAAAACAAAACAAGAAATCTTTGTTAACATGTGTCAGAAATGCTCAATTGTACCAAATAAAAGAAGTGTTTTATTATGTACTTCTTGAAGCCTTTAACATGGTAAAAGGGTACTGTGATCTCCTAATAAGGAAATAAGTTTCTCAACTTATTTTGCCATTCCATCCGTGGAGACATGTTCTGTGAAACATACACTGAAATAGCTAATGTAGTCCACTGTTCTTCAGTTCCAGTTTGCAGTGTTCAGAAAGCTGAAAGGACTTGCTGACCATCTCACGGTGAAAACTTAAAAGAAGGGGAACTGATGTTTGCCCCCATGGGTGGAACATGGGCATTATGCTAAGGAAAACAAGTCAAACAGAGAGAACTAAATATTATCTGGTATCATTTTTTTTAAAATCATACTATTTTTTTTTTTAAGATTTTATTTCATTATTTTTAGAAAGAGGGGAAGGGAGAGAAGCAGAGAGGGAGAGAGACATCAATGTATGGTTGCTTTTCATCTGCCTCCAGCCACAGATCTGACTAGAGACTTGGCTTGCAACCTGGTTATGTGCCCTGGCTGGGGAATCGAACCTGCAACCTTTGGTTTCGCAGGCCGGCACCTTACCCACTGTGCTACCAGCCAGGTAAATCATACTATTTTTAAAAGATTTTATTTATTATTTTTAGAGAGACAGAAGGGAGAGAGGCAGACAGGGAGAGAGACATCAATGTATGGTTGCCTTTCACCTGCCTCCAGCTACAGAGCTGGCTGGAGACTTGGTTTGCAACCTGGTTATGTGCCCTGGCTGGGAATCTACCCAGTGACCTTTGGGTTCACAGGCTGGCACCTTATCCACTGTGCCACCAGCCAGGGCTGGTATCATGTTTTATATGTAATCAAAAACAACCAACCAATCAACCAAAAAGCTGATATAGAAATAGGGAGTAGAATGGTGGTTGCTGGAAGCTCTGAAAAGAAGAAACTGGGAAGATGTAGGTCAGAGGACACAATCGCTGAGTTATGAATAAGACCTGAGGATCTAAGGTACAGCATGATGGCTTCAGTTAATAACATGGTATTGGGTACTTGAACTTTGCTGACAGCATCTCTCAAGCATTCTCACCACACACAAAAAAGACTTAACTATGTGAGGTGACAGAAGTGTTCATTAACTTGATTGTTGTAATAATTATATGTATGTGTATAATCATCATGCATTGCACTTTAAATACATGCAATTATGCCTCAATAAGTCTTGAAAATGACAATAAATAGAAGGAGGAGGGCTGAAATCCATGTCTTCCCACCTTTGCTGCCACTTACTCATCCACAACACCACCATAGTCCAGAATGGGAATAGCTAGGGTCCCCAGACTCAAAATCGATGTAAGCTTCATGAGGGACTCTACTTCATTAACTACATGGCATCTAGCACTGTGCTCAATACATGCAAGTTGTCCAGAAGCATTTGTTTAATGAGCAGGTGCTGAGCCATAGTACAGAATGACTTTGTCTTGTTGACTCTCCGCAGCAACCCTAAGATGATTATTATAATTTTTAGATTAAAAACCCGAGATTCAGAAAGGGACAATAACTTATCACAAATTTATACAGCTAGTAAGTAAGTAGGATTGCATACTATCTCCAATCCTGATACACACGTGTATAATTCACCTGGGTACTTTTTGAAATTGGATATTCTAATTCGGTGGGTTGGGGGTAGGGTATACAATGCTGCATTTCGGATAAGCTTCCAGGAGAAGATGAACATGCTGTTCCACAGATTATAGTTTGAATAGCCTAGCCAAGCACTAGTACAAAATCACAGGGCACCAGAGTTTTAAAGAGAACACTTAGATGATCAAGTTAGAAATATGAAGCCCAGATATTACAAAGCACTCTTTCTTAGGCTATTAATGTATATTCTTGTATTACTAATCTGCACTAAAATTGGGCCAAAATCCCACTGCATGCTACCACACATAAGGCAACCACAAAGTGACACAGATGTTGCATGCTGGCATAGCATGGAGAGGAGTAGGGCAGAAGCCCTGTAACAGTTTCTTACCACCTGTGATTTGCCACCACCGATCACCATTAGCCAAACCCAATGGAAAAGCAGGAGTCAAGAAAGCCCACTAATACTATCCAACCAAGTCAGCCTCAAAAGGGCAATCAGCAGAGTAGAAAAAAGCAGGGCGTGGTTTTAGGGCAAATCAATAGTATCCAACACACTTGACTCTATAGAGATCAGACCAAGCTCATTTCCACCTTCTCTTTTACCCACACTGGAACAGATGTCAAGAAAAGAAAGAGAGATGGGGGTGGGGTGGTGAGAGGGATGTGCTTTTTGTTTCGTGCTGGAATATTTTCCTCCTATCTGTGGTGAAGAAATGCCCTCATTGGGAAGGATAAACCTTTGCCTGTGCTCTTGGCATCATCTTTAAAACTTCTCATTCCTTTCTTTTAAATAGGCATCTCTTACCTCTTTAAATTCTCTGCTTTCTCAGTCTCTAGATAAATAACTCTCAGGGTTCTCTTATGAATTAATTTACTGTTTCTTGTCATATGCATTCTTCAGTATCTTGCCTTAAATGTAATAGGTTTTTTGTTTGTTTGTTTTGTAAATTGGTAAACCCAAATATTCTATTTGTTCAAGGATTTAGCCATCCAATCTTTGGGGTGCACTCACCTCTCCATTCCTCCAGTTTCATTTGCCATCTAGCTATGGAGGAAACTCCACTTTTCCAACTAAACTTAACTCTTCCAACTCCCGCCAACTAAACTTAACTCTTTCCCCTCATCTTCCTCCTCTGCTTCATTTTCATGATGAAGTCACTATTGCTCTCCTGTTAATTACCTAGGAACAAAGCCCAGTCTAACAAACTCTGGCCTTACCATACCTGTAGTAATGATATCTTCTGCTTATTTCCCACTGACAAAATTGTTATTTCATTCTTCTTGTTTTCTCCCCTGGGCTAATAAATAAATAATGAGTTATTCCCTAATTCGTTTGATACTCGTTTTTATTTGATCTAGGTAATTATACACACATGACTATCAGACTAGTATTCTAAAACTACAGCTCTCATCACATTATACCTCTTTAAAACAAAATCATTCAGTCTCTGAACAACCACTGCAGAGAAGGGACTGTGAATGTGTATGAACGAGGAAGGGGAGGCCAAGTTAGCCTTCTACCTGTTTGGACTTCATCTTCTATTTTGTTCTTTAACTTCTACCCCTTTCTTTTGGTGGTAAGTGCTATATTTATTTTCCTTTTTATTCATTTCCAAATCTCTTGCAAATTCTGGAATTGAACATAATATAAGAGGGAGGACAGGAAAAAACATAATTTGAGGTAATAGAGAAGGGGGTTAATGACTAAATTAGTCCTTAATAAATGCCAGTCATTAATTAGGAAATGAAAAGCATAAATAATTATCTTAAAGAACCAAGATTTCTAAACATGGACAAAGTGACACTAGCTTTATTGGCCAGTGTTCTCAGTGACAATATCATTTCTGGGGATTTGGAAGCACTGGAAGGAAAGTGCCCAAATTATAACTACTTCTATTTAAATGGAACCAACATCACAGTATTCAATTCAGTAGATGGTCTGCAAAATTTTAGTATATAGAAAATTTATGGCTTATTTAATAATGAGATGATAATCCTAATAGCTAGGAAAGTATTTTTTAACTGCTGTATCAAAACAGACCTAGACCTAGGAGGTTTGATAAAAAAGGTAATAAACATCAACTCTCAAGAAGAATACAAAGATGGGAACAGTAATGAAGATAACGAGGAGGATGGAGCTGGGCCACCCAGACAATACGAGAAAGAGGAGAATGAAGGCAAGGTGAAGCAAGCTCAGAATTTGGAAAGTGAGCAGAAGAAATAGGGCTCTTGTGTTTAGAAAAAGAAGAGTTTCCAGATGCATATAATGATGACTGTGTTGACAAGGAGCGAGTAGAGGATGAAGGAGAAGGTCTTCCATGAAAAAGAAGAAACAAGGTGCTAATCAGATAGAGGCCTATATAATTCTAAAACCAGACCCTCTAATGCTCCTAGGTTTGCAATAGAATCATCATTACTATTATTTCTGTAGTAAGTAACATGTAGCTTTAAATTAAAAAATGTGGTTTACTATTTCACATTGTCTTGCTTCAAAATAAGTTTTATTAACAATTAATGATTATACTATATGTGGAGGAAAATGTTAATGTCTTCATTGGCATTTTTTTTTTCAAATTTATTTAGAATCTTAATTTTTCTCATTTTCTTATTCTTGTTAGTCATTATTAGCCATCAATTAAAACATGACTGGTTTACTCAGGGTAAACGGTAATTTTGTTCACAACACTTTAAACTTATTTTTATTTTTATTTATTTATTTATTTCAATGTATGGTTGCGTTTCACCTGCCTCCAGGCACAGACCTGACTGGAGACCTGGTTTGCAACCTGGTTATGTGCCCTGGCTGGGGAATCGAACCTGTGACCTTTGGGTTCATAGGCCAGCACCTTAACCACTGTGCTACCAGCCAGGGCACTAAACTTATTTTTAAAATAACAAAGAAAAGTTTCCATAATAGAGAAAGGCAATATTTTCTCTTTTGAAAGGCAAATTGACTATTTTCATACTGATGCAGAGCTCTGTAGTATTAAAACTCCTAGATTTTAATTTGCTTGCTTTTATTTTTAAAGATTGTATTTATTTATTTATAGAGAGAGGGGAAGAGAGAGAGGCATCAATGTATGGTTGCCTTTCACCTGCCTCCAGCTACGGACCTGACTGGAGACCTGATTGGAGACCTGGCTTGCAACTTGGTTATGTGCCTTGGCTGGGAATCGAACCAGTGACCTTTGGGCTTGCAGGCCGGCACCTTATCTACTGAGCCACCAGCCAGGGCTTATTTGCTTGCTTTTTAAGAGTCTTTAATTCTTTTAAAATTATGTTTATGTGTTTGTTTTCTTACATAAGTAGTTTGGAGAATAGAAGTGAAATAATTAATCTAAACCGCATAGTTCATGGATTTTAGTTTAATGTTCTTTGTATGACAGTATGTACATTGTGTGGTAAGTTCCTCATGAGTCTTTTCTTAATAGTTTGAAGTCATTATTTTTTGTGCAACTTTTTTTTCCCCTCCAGCATTATTGAGACATAATTGACAACTCAAATTTGTGTAGATGTAAGGTGAACAACTTAATGACTTAGTATCCAGACACATTGTGAAATGAACACCATAAATAAGCTAAATAACATAGCCATCATCTCATATAGTTACCATTATTTTTGTGTGTAGTGAGAACACAAGGTCTATTGTCTCATCAAATTTCAGGTAGATAATACGCTATTGTTAGCTACCTTTCCTAAATGAAACTTTGCACAACTTGAGCGACATCTTCCTATTTCCTTCACCTCCAGACCCTGTCATCTACCATTCTATTCCCTGCTACAGTCATCAGGGATATTATCCTGCAGTTTTCTTTCCTCCTTCCTTTGCTTCCTTTGTCCTTTCCACCTGGAGTGCCTTGTTAATCTTTCCTCCCATAGTTGAAACATAACCAAATTTAAATACCTCTTGTTCTATGAAGATATTTTGATCACACTCCATAGAACTGTGAACTCCTCCAATGCTCTACTTCTATTGTTTTATTCCCAACACTTGAAAATAATGTTTTGTAAAAATAAATAATATTAGTAAGCATTTGTTTTTAAAAATGGACAAGTACGTCTGTACTCAACACCGTAAGGCTCAGAGAAAGTGACAGTGTTCTTATGAATAGTTTACATAGTACATAGACCTTATATCTGTCGCTTTCTTCCTGGTCACACCACTGTTAGTATTGACCCTCATTTCATACACATGGACCATTGCCTTTTCTCTCTCTCTTTTCTCCTATGTCAACCATACAACCACTTTCAGAATAGTAAAGCCTGCCTGATCATGCCTCACCCTCACTCCAAAAACACTACGGGGTCTCCTTGTCAACTGCACAGAATTAATTCCTTAAAAAGCCATCTAAGCCTTTTCCTGATTTCACCCAACTTGTATCTCAAGCTTAATTCCGAACACTGCGCCCCACAGACCTCACTGCAGCTTAACTCTGTACCACCTGGACATATCCCACCAGGGGGCACCTTGTATCTTGGCTTGCTCTTTCCTCAGCCAGCAATGCCCTTTACCTTTACTCCCCCCACTTTCAAACCTACATTTGAATTAGGTCTTTTGTTATTAATAGTCCTTCAACTATCAGATCAAATACCAGTGGAGGAGTAGAGACATCTTGAAATTCAAAATACTGCACAGTGGTGAAGAAGGGCTTTAAAAAGTATGGTGTTTGAGGGAAGTTTAAAGAAACAAGGATGCTTACCATGGAAAAGAGAAAATTTAATGATGCAAGAGCTGTTAGCGAAAAGATTAGGCTTCCTATTCTGGTCCAAGGGCAAAAACCAGGGCCCATACTAGGGAAAGACAGGAAAACTTTTAGGCCAAAACACGTGAGAAATATTCCACCAGTCAAAGCTGTCACAAAGAAAATAATATTTTTAATCTCTCAATTTTGAACATATTATCTGTGCCAGAGGATGTGTTATTTTCTTTCCGTGAATCAGCATCTTTCAGTCTCTTGATACTCATGAGAGCTGAGTGTTATAATCTCTCTTTTACAGATAAGAAAACTGAGATTTAGAGAGATTAAGTAACTTGACCAAACTGTCATTGGTAGAGGAGTATCCAAACCTAGTCCTGTCAGACTTCAGAGTCTAGGCTCTGTAGCACCCCCTATGTTGTGGTGAGGGCTGCCCATCTTTAGAAGTATAAAAGCCAGGAGTGCGTGCGCACCTAGAAAGGCCATAGAATGAGGCTCTATGCAGATCATGAGGGGCTGAATGAAACCTTTGAAAACAATTGCAACCCTGATGTTAGCCTTTCCAATCACGTGAGACTTCCCAGTTTAAAATATTTTATAATGCCCAGCGATGAAGTCAACAGGACGTTTAAGAGGGGAGTAACAGAATTTGTAAGAGCAGAGTGTGATTTCTCCTCTGTCAAGATGACAACTTTATCATGGGGTGCCTTACATTAGAGATTTTTACATTTCATGCATATCCGAGGTAGGGAAGGGCTGCCAACACCCATGTTGCTCAGATAAGGCACCCAGCCCCAAGAGATGGTTATCCACACGGAATCTCCTGTCTTGACTCACACTGTCTAATGACATTTATCACTGCCACACCATGCCATAGCATGACACTGGCATCCCTCTGAGAGAGCCTGAAGACATCTTTGTTACCAAATTAATAACATCACAATCCTGATCTTCCTTGATCTCTGAGCAGCGTCCAGCAGCCTCTATCTCTTTGATTTCTGTAGTAGCTAAATAGCTTGTTTTCCTTCTGTTTTTCCAATAACTTTTGCAAAACTTCTACAGGGCTTCTTGCTTTGTGGGTGTTTCTTGAGCTCCTGCTTAAATTCTCTTCTCTTCTAGTTCTACCCACTATCCTTGAATAGTCTTGTCTACCGCCATGGCTTTAACTTTTTATGATGACTCCCAATTCTGTGTCTCATGTAAAGCCCTCTCTTTGAGTTTAGGTCAGAAAGTATTTGTTGATAAATGTGTAAATCCAGGAATGAATAAGTAAGTGTATGAAAAGTAACCAGGTCCCCATATTTCAGACTAGCACCCAGTGAAGTACATTCTTGTCACTGGTTTTAGCATCAGAAAGAATTGAGTTCAAGTCTAAGTTCTGCCCCTTAATAATAGAATGATATTAAATTAGTGAATTAAAATGTCCACATGTTAGTTTTTGTCATTACTGCCGTTAGTCTGTGATGCCTTGTGGTTTTCATTTGCATTTCTCTGACAAGTGGTGCAGCATATCTTTTCATGAGTTTGTTATCCTCATATCTATCTACTTTAGTGAAATATCTGACCAAATATGTTTCCCTTTCTAAAAATCTGGTTATTTTCTTATTAGTTTTGAGAATAATTTATGTATCTAGCCATATGAGTAAATCCTGTAGCAGATATGCAAGTTTTGTTTGCATATCCATGCAAACAAAGTCCATGGCTTGTTTAAGGTTTTACATATAGGCCTATGACAGAGTTTTAATTAATTTTGTAAAAGATTTTATTTATTATTTTTAGAGAGGGGGAAAGAAAGGGAGGCAGAGAGGGAGAGAGACATCATGTATGGTTGCCTTTTACCTGCCTCCAGCCACAGAGCTGGATGGAGACCTGGCTTGCAACCTGGTTATGTGCCCTGGCTGGGAATCGAACCAGCAACCTTTGGGTTTGCAGGCCGGCATCTTATCCTGTGCCACCAGCCAGGGCTGTAATTAATTTTTATAGATTGTATAAGGTACAGATGGAGATGATAGAGGAGTTTTTTTGGTTTTTTTTTTTTTTTTTTTGCTTATAGATATACAATTGTTTCAGCATCATACATGGCTAAAAACATGTTTTTTTCCATTGGATGATGCATTTTTGTTGAAAATGGGTTGACCATATAAATGTGAGTATGTTTCTGGACTCTTCCACCAATGTGCCTGTCTTTCCCAACATAATACTGACTTAATTACCAAGCTTCATAGAAGTCCTGAAATCGATTATAGTGATTCCTCACACTTGGTTCTCCTTTTCCAAACTTGTTTTGGTTATTCTTGTTTTTTGCCTTTCACATAAATTTTAAAATCATTTTGTCAGTTTCTATGCAAAATCACTTTGAGAAGCATTGACATCTTAGCAAGATTTAGTATCCCAATCCATAAACATAATAAATCTCTTCATTTTTTGCTCATTATTTCTTGCAACAAAATTGTATAATTATCAGCATGTAAAACATGCACATATTTTGTTAGACTTACACCTAACTTTTTATGTTTTCTGGTGATATTGAAAATGCTATATTTCAATTTCCATTTGTTCTTTGCAAGTACAAAGGCATACAATCAATTTTTATATGTTAACCATGTGCTCTGCCTGTATCCTTGTAGCATTTTTGTGCTAGTAGCATTTTCATAGTCTGGTATTTTCTACATTCTTCTATAAATATAAACAGTTTTATTTCTTCATTTCCAGTTAGTACACATTTTATATTATTTTTTAAAGATTTTATTCATTTTATTTTTAGAGAGAAGGGAAAGAAGGGAGAAAGTGGAGGAGAGAAACATCAACATGTGGTTGCCTTTCACATGCCCCCAAGTGGGGACCTGCCCCACAACCCAGGCATGTGCCTCAACTGGGAATTGAAATGATGACTTTTTGGTTTCAGGTTGGCACTCAATCCACTGAGACATACCAGTGGGGGCCAATCAATATGCCCTTTAATTCTTTGTCTTGACATATTGCACTGTAAGGACCTCGATGCAGTATCAAAAAGGAGTGGTGAGAGAGAGTATCCATGTGTTGTTCTTGAACTTAGGGGAAAGCCTTCATCTTTCAACATTAAGCATGAGTTTATTAAACAATGAGTGTTTAATAAATACTCTTCATCAAATTGAGGAATTCCCCTCTTATTTCTAGTTTGCTGAGAGGTAAATGCATATAATGAATATTGAATTTGGTTAAATTATTTTCTGTGTCTATTGAGATGACTATACAATTTATCTTTTGAATCTATCAGTATAATAAATTGCACTTACTGATTTTTCAAATATTAAACTAGGTTTGCATTCCAGGCATAAGCCTAACTTGCTTTACCTACCAATGCATTCTTTGGGGTTTATATGTTTATGCTTCCAAAGGATGTTGATCTGTAATTTCCTTTTCTTATAGTTTCTCCTTTTGATTTTGGTAGAAAGGAAATGTTGATTTCATAAAATGAGTGGGCTACTGAGTACAATGATTGAAAGATGGGTAGTATTACTAGCTATTAGGGAAAAGCAAATCAAACCAAAATTAGATCACACTTCATACCTTCTAGAACTGCTATAATAATAATTAAAAAAAGGCATAATGAGAAGGGTTGTTTTTGATATGGACAAACTGGAACTCTCACACATTGCTAGTGAGGGGTAGGGTATTTAACAATGTACTTTAGGTTTATTTGGTTAATAATTGTATTCAGGTTTTCTGTATCCTTCCTAATCTGCTTGTGCTATCAACCACTGAGGAACTAGTTTTGAAGCCTCCATCTGTAATTATTGACTTACACATTTCTCTTTGTCTCTCAGTTTCTGCTACAAAGACTTTGAGGCTCAGTTGTTAGTTGTATACACATATAGAATTGCCATACTTTTTTAATGAATTGATCACTTTATGATTATGCAATGTCCTTGTTTATTTCTGGTAATGTTCCTTGTTCTGAATTCTATGTTATTTCATGATATTAATATAACCACTCCAGGTTCCTTTTCATTAGTGTTTGATGATATACATTTTTACTTTCACTTATCTATGCCTTTATATTTCAAGTGAGTTTCTCTATCAGTATAGTTCAATAATCTGCCTTGTTGATATGTTTAGACTGTTTACAGTTAGTGAAATTATTAATATAGTAACTGTATACTAACTGTAGTTAGTGAACTACACTGTTGCTAGATGTTTTCTTCTGGTTCCATCTATTCTTTCTTTCTCCTCCTTTATGCTTACTTTTAAATTAAATGACTATTTTCTATGAATCTATCCTATTTCCATTATCAGTGCAAAAATATAAGCCTCTTTAATCACTCCAGTTTTCTTTCAAAAAAAGTTATTAATGTATAGTTTGACAATCTGTAGTTTTCAATTCTGGCATCCACTGTGTCATCTGATACTAGAAAAACTAAAAGTTTTTCTAGTGAAGTATTATTATATCTTTATATGACATACTGTAGGTAACATATATAACAGGCATAGAGCTATTTACACTCTCAAGCTTAGTGCTAGGGTTCTTCATAATTTAGGGGAGAGTCACTATTTCTACATGATTAATTAATGCTTAATTGTTTTTTAAGTTCCCTTCATTCTATCCTATGTACTTAAGTGAGGCATGACCAAGTTCCTTTTCTGGAATGTTGCCTCCATCCTCAGCCATAGCTCCAGCTACTAGAAAAACAAAAGCTACCAGGCTCTTAACTGCCTTCAGTGTCTGCACCTGATTTATTGACCTTCGCTTTCTCCTACTCCAGGGGGCTCTGAAATCACCTCCAGCCACTGGCCCCAATTGACCCCTCACACATTCAATGGCATCCATAGAATATCCGCTGCATTTACTCAGTGCTGTCTACTTGCCAGTCATAGTTGTGGGCAAAGGGTATTTGAGGATAAACAAGGCATGGCTTTTGGTTTAGGAGCCTGTTGCTTAATGCAGGTGTTGAATATAAAACAATAGTTTATGATTGAATGTAATACATATTATAATAGAGGTATTGCAGAGAGGGCATATAGCAGAAGTGATTGATTTTGCCATGGGTTGGGTCAGGGATATATGCGGTCATGATATTTTTTAGAAGGATATAGTATCTGAGGGTTGGGTTGATTAGGGTTAGATATGCCAAGCAAAACCAGCAGGCTGATAGGCTAAGTAGCAGATACTGATCCTTCATAGCCAAATGGAGAGAAACAACCAGCGTAAGCATTCCAGCACCTGCCAGGGAAATCCTAGTCTTGGTGAAGTCAGAAATGTCATCCAGCAATCTGACAGAGGACCCTGAACTCTAAGACATGCTGTACTAGGACTAAGATAAAGCTGGAACCATTGGCCATGAATAAAATATAAATACTTATCTCTACATGCTGTAAGAAACCATGGACATTATTAGAGAAAAAAAAATGACAGAGGAAGTAAATATACTTACATTTTAGAAAGATAAAAATGACCCCTTAAATGTATTTCATACCTTATCTGAGGTTTAATGTAAGAAAACACTTGTAATTCAGCAAGTAAAAGTACAAGTTAGCCCGTTAAATTCCAATTTCAGTTGAACAACAAACATTTTTTTACTATAAATATGCCTTGTGAAATATTTGGAACATACTTTTACTAAAATAATTACTCACTGTTTCTCTGACATTCAAATTTAGTGGAGCATCTTGTATTTATCTCTAGTTCACTTTCTGCCAAAGATTAAGAAAGCACCCTATTCTCTGCACACTTGATACATCAAGCTGAGCTAAAATAGAGGTGCATGGTGTGGGCCAGACATTCATTAAGAGGTCAATGAGAAATCTAGAGGCTAATGGGGAAAACAGAGGAGACACAGACTAATTTGTGGACAAACTGGCCTGACTACAGGGTTCTTTGTGTGACCCAGGCTTCTTGCCAGGAGCTATACTGAGCACGTGCCTGCACAACATAATATAACAGTCAACAGCACACACTTTGAAGTCACATGTCCTTAAGTTCAATTCCCTGCTCTAGCTATACATGGTTGGTGACCCAGTAAAAATTACTTAAATTCTCCAAGCCTAAATTTCCTTATATAAAATTAGGATAATTATGGCAGCCTCTCAACAGCATCTAGTCTGATACTTGGCCTGAGTTTAAAACATTAGCTTATTATTATTATTATTATTATATTATTATTATTATTATTATCCCTAATCCAGTTTGCATGGCTGTCACTCCCTTCCCTGGGGCAACCTAAGGTAGGCAGACAGGATAGGGTAGGAAAGAATAGAACAGAACAGAGTAAGTCTACCATTTATTTTTCACCTAGTATGTACAAGGTACTGTGTTTGCATGTATTTTGTGAACCAATCTTAATAACACCTCTGAGAGACAGCATATATCTATCTTGTAGATATTGGATCCATGGCATAAAGAAGTTAGAAAATATTTTGGAAGTCACAGGATTACACAAGTTGTAAGTGGCAAATCTGAAACTCAAAGCCAGTTCTGTCTGATTCCCCACACCTAAGCTTTTAACCATGACACACACATCAAAATCTCCCTGTGCAATTTCCAACCCAGATTGCAGTTATTTCGTACCCTAAGAAATCCCTCTGATAGCTTTCAGTTATGCATAGAAATGACTACAGGAATTAAAGAATTCCATGTGCCTTTTATGCTCCTGTCTTCTTACCAAACTAGAACAGCATTCTGGATGAAGGTCATCATTTTCCTCTCCCCAGTTTGGGTCAAACCATCTTTCTTAATCTACTTTCTCCTCTACTTTAAGTTTTGACTTCATTTGCTTATACCAATGGAGATAAGTCACAGCTTTTTAACTTCTAGTAGTAGTGCAGATATGTAGGCAGGAAATTAGACTATTTCCTAATTTTTACAGAGGAGGAAACTGAGACTTAGAGTGGTATCAGCCATTTGCCAGAATCACAAAGATAGTAACTGAGGGAACCACAATATTATATGAGTTTAGGCTTCTCTTCTCAAAATTATTTTGCATGTGTAAGGTACTATGCTAAAAACAAGGGCTGTCTCCATGAACGGTATAGACCAGAATCCTTCCATCCTGGAATCTGACCTCTCTTGGGAAGAGAGACACTAAAAAATAATAATAATAAAATAATGAAGAATACAGAATGTGTAGAAAATTATAACAGACATCTTAGTATTGGTGGATTACAAAAGTTTTCACCAAAAGAGAGACATTTTAGCTGAAATAGAAAGCTAAAAATAATAAATCAAGGGATGAGAAGAAAATGCTGCAGAGAAAATGAAATGTCAGGGCCTGCCAGTGTTTATTGGGGTCACACAGGGAATTGGTGTGGTTCTGACAGGAATAGAAGCTGGCTGTTCTTACCCTCTGGCTGGAGCTATTTCCTTGACAGCAAACCACCTAAAGCACCTGCCTCAGGACATGCCTGCATTCCCCTTTTAGCTGAAGCCTTTGAGAAGCCACCAGGCCTCTCTCTTCAGTTGCAATGTCCAGAGCTTTCAGAGTGAATTATGAAATAGGCCCCTCTAGGATGATTAAACACTGAGGGCTCAAAGTTTGTGCAAAGTAAAAAGTATTGCTACCATTTTCCAGGTAAATAAAGCCATAAATCAGGATCCATGGCTAACAGAGAAGATGTGTATGTTCTCCACTAGCCCCTTGGAGATGTTTGGTGCTCGGTTCTAAGCAGTGATTTTGATGGCAGCATTCTAACTTGCTGAAAATGTCCTTTGGTAGACCACTATCTTTAGATCACAACTCTCTAGGGAAGATAGGGTCAGAGTCTTCTTGAGAAGATAAAATGGAGAAACCCAGAAGGATCCAAGCAGAACTGCTTGATGGTTTTCAAGTGCAGTTTGACGCCTTGTAAAGAGAACAAAGCCAGGAGTAAGAGAGCTGTGTCCCAGACTTGGCTCTGTGACACAACACAAGCTTCTTTTTTCCAGACCTCAGTTTATCCACCATTTGTGCAAGGGGCCCTCTGACAGTTGCAATACATAAGTTTTGGTTACACAGTAACTTTAGGAAGTCCCAAGTCCTCATCTCAATGAACTGAACTTACTGCATTCCTCGGGATAACCAGTATCATCAGGACTTGAAACAAATTTTATCCCCTTGAGTGTGCAATAATTTTATCATTATTTTTTAAAGTTTTTTTTTTTATTCATTATTTTTATGGAGAAGGGCAGAGGGGGTGGAAGAAAAGGAGAGAGACATCAATGTATGGTTGTCTTTCACCTGCCTCCAGCTACAGATCTGGCTGGAGACGTGGCTTATAACTTGGCTATGTGCCCTGGCTGGTTAATCGAACCAGCAACCTTATCATTATTTTTAATGTTTGCTCTGTGTCTCAAGTCATGTGCATTCATCTCTGAAATTAAAAAGATAACCTTGCCCTCATGGAGCCTCCAGCCTATTGTTGGAGACACATCATCAGTCACCATTAGTCACAGGAAAGAAACACCCGGTTCTCTTTAGAAAAACCAGAACAACCTTCTCAAGGAAGTCAAAGCGGAGGCAGTGACCAGCATATTTTATTATCTGGAGTTCATAAAACATTCTGACTTAAGAGACCCAGGGGCTGGTTCAATTCCCAGCCAAGGCACATAACCAGGTTGCAAGCCAGGTCTCCAGCCAGGTCCATAGCTGGAGGCAGGTGAAAAAGACAACCATACATTGATGTTTCTCTCCCCTCTGCCTCCCTCCCTTCTCCTCTCTCTAAAAGTAATAAATAAAACTTTTTTTTAAAAACCTGTATTATCTCAAAACAAAACAAAATAAAACAAACAAGCAAAAAGCAACCCCAGAGGCTAGAAGAGAAGAGAGCCCTTGAGGTACTCAGCTCTCCCAAGGTTTCTACATGGCAGATGGTGGAGCAACTAACAACGCTGTGGGGTTAGGGTGGAAAAGTCAATAAAGGTCCACAGGAGGCAATTGAACCTGGACCTGAGAAATAGTAGGCATACTCCAAGGAGAGATGATGCGGAAGATATCTCAGGAAACATAAAGAGCAGGAACAAAGGTATGTGGGTAGCATGAGGATGTGAATGGACCTGCTTCTGCGGGGATACGAAATTAGCTCAGAGCATACAGAAAGCAGCAGGGTGCACAGAGGTGGGAGGGAGTTGGCACGCCTCACCAGTATGATTTAATACTTGCTTCCTGACACTGACTAACAATCTGATACCCATGGGAACCAGCGCCAAAGGAGTTACTGCAATGCCATTTTATCAATACACATTAGAAAAACTAATTTCCCTACATGAAAAACAGGAGGTTTGAAAGATAGGGCACCACTCATTAGATCCCAGGACAAGCGGTGCAGAAATCTTGTGCAACAACGTAGATTCTGTACAGATGATATCATCTGCAAATGCCCTATAAATGGAGCAAGGCTACAGGTGCATTGGGACGTTTTCTCTGTACCAATACCCAGTGCTACAGACATGGCTGTCTCAGTGCTTCGGGTGACAATTGTCCTGGGACTGCTTGCCTTAATCCTGATTTGCCATGCTGGTAAGTGCTTCTGGTCACTGTTCGTGTAGCTTGCTGTGGTTAGCTTTGAATAGAGAAGTGGTCCAGCACTGTTACAGAGTATATAAGGCAGAGATGGGAAGGGGCCATTGGGCACTGGACCAGGAACCTAGAGGTAGATCTTCCAATGAAAAAAAGTAGAATTTCTGCTCAATGTTCTTTAGTTACATCCTCCATCCTTAATGAATGTATGACGTATGAAACGGATTTCTTTCTTGTATGTATTCATGTGATATAGTATGTTATGAGTGAGGAGAGCCAAGAGTGTTTGTTTTTTGATAATCATAACTGATAATATTCAAAGGTGGAGAATATACACTCTGCAATAGGACTCCTAGGCCTGACTTTACAACTAATCAGAAATGTGGCTTTAGGCATTTTATTTAACTTCTCTGGGCTTCCCGTGTAAAATAAAAATATCAGTAGTTAACTTTCTTGTAAATGTATCATGAAAATTAAATAAAAGAGATGAAAATATTAGAAAGGTCCCCAATAAGCCCAATAAACATCAACTGTTATTATTATCATGTATTATCTCATTTAATTCTCATAATAATCATTTTGTGTAAACAGGCACAATTTTATTAGTTCCCAGTTTGCAGATTAGTAAGTCACACTTGCAGAGGGAGAGTTACTTGAGCACAGTCACTGGTAGCAGTGGCGCACCTGGGACCAAAACCTAAGTCACTTGGTTCTTTCCGTTATAACTAAGCATCTACTTTTACGTCAGTTTCAAGCACAGAGCAGACCACAAGGCAGCATGCAGGATTCTCATTAATTACTTCCTTTTTGGTCTGTAGAAGACAGGGAGCTCTGGACTGGTGTCTATTCAGAACGACAGGTCAGAAAACACAGACAGCACACATATTGCCCTTGAAACTGCTTTAAATGCAGCTTGGCAGAACTCACCCTCAGCCACCCATGGCCCACCAGCACATCACATAAGCAGACACTGCCACAGAGTTATCATAGAGATGGCCCCAGACTACTGTGTCCACTCACTCCTAGAGTAATCACCCTGGTAAAGTGCAAGGTAAGACAGACATCCTAAAGACCAGTCCCAGCTCTGCCTCTCATGAACTCTAAAACCGGTTGAATCAGTTCATTGCTTTGAATCTCAGTTTTCTCATCTGTAAAATGGGATAACAATAAATGTCACCCGATTAAATGAACATACTTTTGTAATCCCTTGTAAATTATAAGAACTGTACCAATATCAGCATTACTGTATTTTTTCAGAACCTTAGATTACATTGATTAAGAAATTCAACCAGGTAAATGCAATTAACTGGGTTAATGAAAATAAGGGTTATCCTATATTTGAAAAGATAAACTATTCAACTGTTGGCTTTGATCCTTTGTTTCTAGTAAATAACATTTCTTAATGTTATTATTATTTACTTTTGTTTTCCAACATACTCAAATTTCTTAATATTTTAGCAGCATTTTCTTTTTTTTTTTTTTTTTTTTTTTTTTTTTTTTTTTTTTTTTTTTTTTTTTTTTTTTTTTTTTTTTTTTTTTTTTTTTTTTTTTTTTTTTTTTTTAAATTTTATTTTTGTTGTATTACATCCATCCCCTTTTTGCTCCCCTCTGTCCCCCCACCCACCCACCCATTCCCCCCAAAGTCAATCCCACCTGTTGTCCATGTCCATGGTTCCTTTATACTAGGTTCTTTTTAGCAGCATTTTCTAATTTTCATAATCCTCCAAAGCACTAGAGGAGAAAGCTACTATGAACCATTTTGCTATTATTATTAATAATGAAAGTAATAATATAGCGATAATTTATTGTGGACTTACTTTGGGCCATGGAGATAAGCAGTATATATAGGATATGATACTATACATATATACATTTATACATACGTATAATGATTTAAAAGATGAATGATTTATGAAACACCTTTTAGTCCTAACAACATGATGAGGAACTGAGAATGTAATCAGGTAATTTGTGCAAGGTTACATGGCTAAATTTTTTTTTTTTAAGATTTTATTTATCATTTCCAGAGAGAGGGGCAGAGAGGGAGAGAAACATCTACATACGGTTGCCTTTCACCTGCCTCCAGCTACAGATCCAGCTGGAGACCTGGCTTGCAACCTGGTTATGTGCCCTGACTGGGGACATAACCAGCAACTTTGGGTTTGTAGGCTGGTGTCTTATCCACTATGCCACCAGCCAGGGTACATGACTAATTTTTTGAACACGTGAATTAAACTCAGTTACGCAGGACTCCAACACAAATGGTCCACCAGACTCTAATACCACTCAACATATACATACAGGATCCAAGGACTGGGGTCAAGGATCTGATCTTCACACACTCCAATCCAAGGTTCCTTGCATATTGAAAAACTACCATTTAGTGTTACGTTTAAAAGAAAAAAATCTGGTATTCAATTAGACAGAAACACATAAATAATTACTTTTTATGCAAAGAACCTCTGTTTTGTGCCTGGTAAATGCCTTCAGGAGATAATTGCTTGAAGGCAGTATTATACCATATAAATAATGAGGTTGGTGGAGTTAAAAAAGAATGAGGTTAAAACCTGGCTGAGCCACTTTCTAAATGTGTGATTTGAGGTGAGTCATGTAATTTCTCCGAGTCTTGTTTTCTCACCTGTAAAACTGCAATATTGTCATTGAATTGTTTAAGGGTTAAGGCAGGCTATGAAAGCAGTATCCCAATACCTGAGGGATAGGCCCAGCCTGACAAATAGCCTTCTCTTTCTTTCCCTTTCCCGTAGAAAAAGCAAAGCTATTCTCGTTACTGTGGTTGCCCTGCACTTTACATGAGGGTCATTTCCATATATGGTCATTTTTACCTTAACTCTTAGCATATGCTATGTACACAATAGTAGGCTGAAAAAAATTATTGTTGAACAAATAAAACCTAACAACTGAATGACTAAATGCTTGGTAATTAGCATAATAACTTTGGTTATATGTCCCAGACTGGTGCCCCTTATCAAATCTTTTGTTGTGGCATATGGTAAGCAATTAATATTTGTAGCACTAAAAGTCCTATCTTTTTACCGAGAGTTTCTCTTTTAGAATATACTATAGATGCAAGACTTCTAAGGTAATTGGACATCCTTCACACAAAAAGCTGATTACTCTATCTCTTTCATTCAGAGTCACAGGTACATTGCCCAGAAGTGGGGACTTCTCAAGTCAAAACTTGTGGTGGGGTTGCAGATAAAATGCAGGGCACCCAGTTAAATTTGAGTTTTGGATAAACAATGAATACTCGTTTAGTTTAAGTGTGTCCTAAATAGTGCATGGGTCATTCTTATGCTAAAAACCGTGGCGTATACCTGAAATTCAACTTTATCTGGCCATCCTGTGTTTTTATTTACCCAACCTGTCAGCACTATTTGTGAGGCTGTAATGAAATTAAAAGGTAAATAGATGACTCCTGGTACCAGGGTCCAGTGTGTGTGTGGGCACCGGTAGCTGCTAATTGACCCCCCCTTCATTCCTCCTAATCTCCTGAACCATTTTGACTGCTAAGTAAAGCCTCCACCTTTGGCACCCAGCCCGACAAGGGAACTTGCATGCCATCAACCTCCAACCTCGCTGCTTGGATTCCTGGCCTCATTCTAAAGGGTGCCTTATTAAGACTTAAGAGTAGGAAGTCTCCAGTTAGTTTCATCTTCTCTTGCTATTTGCCAGTTTTTTGCAAGTCACTAATGTTTTCAGTTTCTTGGTTCAGTGAGCAAAACTATACATACCCCAGCGTCGGGGCTGGATAAAAGAAGGTGAAGAGATTCACCAAGGAACATATATGCATAACTCACAGGCATGAACAACAGTGTGATGATGGCCTGAGAGAAGGATGTGGGTGGGGGATGGGGGCAGGTGGCCATTGGTGGGGGAGGGGGAGGGGGCATTTGTAATCGCATCAAAAATAAATTTAAAAATATATAACTATACCCCAGAAGATTGACCAAGGGTAAAAGTACCCAGTGTTTATAAAATCATTATTTTCAGAACTATCAGATGATGTACAAGTGATAAAATTTCTCCTTATCATTATTATTGTACTACTTTCAATCTTTTAACACATTAGTGGTTAGATCACAACTATTCTGTTAAAGACTATTCTTTGACATATCACTGAGTGCCTAGAAATCCAGATTCTAATACCAGACAGACATGAGATTGTATTCTGCTTCTACCACTTACTAACACTTGGAACCAGCTTCTAAACCTGTCTCAAATCTATTTCTTTACCTTTAATTGGGATAATGATTTTTACCTATAAGTTTGCTGGGAGAATAAAATGAGACAATACGTGCTGATTTCCTATCTTAGGTGTGTAGTCAACAAATGCTGCTCATTATTATTTCATTTTAATTCTTATCCTACCATGGGTCCAGGGGATACATGGAGAAAGATACCATGCAATTGAAATTAGGCATTTTGTATTTCAGTCTTGGCACTGTCATATATAGGCTGCTTCATTCTGGCTATGTTACTTCTCCAGGAAGGAAAACATCTACCAAAGAATCAATGTCTGTTGGTCTGTTTGATTGTTTTCAGGAATAAGTAATAAATGCATGCAAAGGCTTTGATTGGGCAGGCATTAAATGTTGAACAGAGCCCTGGCTGGTGGCATGGCGGTTAAGGCACTGCCCTGTGAACCCAAAAGTCAGAAAAGTCGCTGGTTCAATTCCTAGTCAGGGCACATAACCAGGTTGCAAGCCAGGTCTCCAGCCAGGTCTGTAGGTGGAGGCAGGTGAAAGGCAACCATACATTGATGTCTCTCTCCCTCTCCTCCTCTCTCCCTTGCCCTCCCTCTGAAAATAATGAATAAAGTCTTAAAAAAAAAAAAATAAATGTTGAACAAATGCAACTGTACCAGGCTCCTAAGTTAGTTTATGGGGGTCCATGAGCGCTAGGGGCTCCCTGCAAAGAAGAGAGGCATTCCTTTCTTGTTGCTGAGCATCATCTCAGAGATGCTGTTGTGTTTTTCAGACGGCAAGCCAGAGAAGGAGCCAGATGACTCAGGCAAAACCCCAAAGCCAGATTTCCCCGAATTCCTGCACCTCCTGGGCAAAGAGATCATTGAGGACGCAGTGGAGCTGGCCCTCAGCTCCATGCTGCGGCACAAGTAAGCACGGGGACCAGCCTTGCGGTAGTCCTGGTCGCTGTTGGTAAAGACTGTGTTGCGTTAAAAGGACTAACTCAAAACTATGGCACATGCCAATGCATTATTTTAACTGAAAAGTGCTGCCTTACCTTAAGTCTTATTTCCCTGAACTCTTTGGGGTGTGTACATTCCCATCGAGTGCTTCTACAAAATATTTTTTATCTCAGAACCAAGTGAGGAGGAGGATGAGTACCAGACCAGGAGACAGAAAGCCAGGTCCTGGCCTTGGAACAGGTGCTGCTTCTGTGGGTGATCTCAGGCCACCTCTCTGCACCTCAGTCTGCTTATCTTTCCAGGTTAAGGAATAAAGGATCCACCCAGTGCAGACACTGCAATTCTTTGGTAAAGGTGGTGGGTAACGGGATATTCGATAGCTAGAGTTGTGATGAGTCCTGTCTTCATTTGCTAATTTGAATAACTCAAAAGGGTTAGTCTAGAGACAGTAGCTAAGCTTTTCTCAGAGATGATCTATTATGAGAGAGTTTGGAGCATGAGGAATTGCCCTGGGGGCAGATCACACATCTTTCGGATGTTCTCATTCTGCTTCCAAGCTACCGGGCCCAACTGCTCACACATCTCACTCTCTCTAGGTAGCTCTGAGTTTTACTTCAGCTTGGCCCTGTTCCTGCTCCTTAACTGCAGTTCTCCCAGATACAGTTCATTCTGAATTTCCAGGTACTTTCAATCTCCACCTCCCTGAGCCTCTGCTCTCCAATTCTCTCCTACATAGACCCCTAAACAGAGTTCAGAAAGGTGTGCTCCATTATCCACTTACTTCGGAATTCCTGGAGAACTTACACAGAATGCAGGTTCCTTCATTCTACCTCGCACCTCCCCAGGTGCGAGCTATGGTTATGCTTTTTTAGCAAGCTTTCAGGTGATTTGGATATACAATTGATTTGGAAAGCCCTTGATTATACAAGTATGTTCTGGGCTACATAGCTGGGTGTTAAAGAGTCACATAGCCCTTAAATTATTTTCCATATTTTGTGTAAATGTGACTATTCGCATTTTTCTAGGAAAATGCTTCTAACTTTTATTGGCTCCTCAAAGGCGTCTATGACCAATAACAGATTAAGAACCCCTTCTGTGTAGAATTAGTCAGGGGCCATTTTGTAATCTTTGTTCTGCTTAAATACAGTACCATGTGAATGGGCAGAATTCTGCATACAGTTCCCATGCATGAGTGTTGAAACATACAAATGTTTTTACTTGTGTATTGTTATTTTTCTATTGTGGCTGCTTTTGCAACTGTTGCATCCTCATAATTGTTAATGTAAGTAAGGAGGAAATTACCAAGCAAACCATGAGTGATAGCCATTATGTACAAAGTACAGATTAGAATCCAGTTGAAATCATATTGTTAAAAATCACAACAATAGCAATGCAAGGGATTAGAATAACAACAGTTCTTTTTATTTCTCCCCTGGGAAATGATATAAAATATGATATAAAAAAAACATTTTTTCCTCTATTAACCCTGAAAGTTGACTACCTGAAATACCAAAAAATTATAGTCAGCTCTGGGTTCCGAAATAGCACTTCCCCTTTTACCATTTTATTTCTTTCATTATATTCTGAGTAAATAGTGTTCTCTCTATTCCTGGAATTTACAAACACTTTAGGCCTTCTGTCATTGCTTTCATTTCTGCCTAAAATGCTCTTTTCTTTTCCTATGGCTACTTCATGTTCTGAAGCTCACCTAAAAGTCACCTCCTCAGAAAACTATTCTTTTTTTTTAAATTTTATTGTTGTTGTATTACATCCATCCCCTTTTTGCTCCCCTCTATCCTCTTCCCCACTCAGAAAACTATTCTTAACTACTCTTATTAGCACTGTCACTTTCATTCCCTCCATCACTTTACCTTGTCAAAGTGCCAATAATCACATATGTCTGAAATAATTTATTTTTAATATAAAATATTAAATCTTTTTAGCATGAAAGTAGGGATCAGATCTATCTATCTCAGTGGTATGGCACAGTACCTCATAAGTTGTATCAGGTACTTGGAAAATAATTGTGGAATTAACAACAATAAAATTTTTTTTTAAATTTTATTGTTGTTGTGTTACATCCATCCCCTTCTTGCTCCCCTCTGTCCCCCTCCCCACCCACTCATTACCCCCAAAGTCAATCCCACCTGTTGTCCATGTCCATGGTTCCTTTATACTAGGTTCTTGTCTAAGCTGCTCCCCTTCTCCGCCTCTGCCTCCCCCCTCCCCCCAACCCCTTTCCCCCGACCACTGAAGGCCTATTCCTTGCATTCATATACTTGGTTCTGCTTTGCTTGTTGTTAGTTTTGCTCATTATTGTCCTGTAATGGGTGAGACCATATGATATCTGTCCTTCACTGACTGGCTTATTTCACTAAGCATAATACTCTCCAGTTCCATCCATGTTGTTGCAAAGGGTACAAGTTCCTTCTTTCTTTCTGCCATATAGAATTCCATTGTGTAAATGTACCAAAGTTTTTTGATCCAATCATCCATTGATGGGCACTTAGGCTGTTTCCAGCACCTGGCTATTGTAAATAGTGCCG